>MNPL01001531.1:0-26758 GCA_002081605.1 Tropilaelaps mercedesae
CATATATATATATATATATATATATATCATGCAGTAAGGTGCAATACTTTAGTACATTTTTACGAACAGAAGAATATAATATCGATATTATTTGGCAAATATATTCCTCCGCAAAACTCTGTATAGCTTAGGAGAACTAAAATGCGGACCCGCCTCGTATAAACTGGTCATCTTCTAAATGTGATGTACTGTAATTTTCTAATTGTTTTTAGTTACTATATAGGTAAGGGTTTATTTATATGTATAAAAAAAGATATACAAATCACGTACAGTAATCATAAACACACATCTGCTAAAGTAAACGATAAATTATCCTGAGTAAGTAATTCAACATTCGCAACTGTACCCAAACCTCAATCAATGTTTTGAACTTTCGTTGTTGTGCGGTACGTGCAAATGCTGGACTAGATCTCTGTTTCGTATTCTCTCTGTGGCCATCATAGCACGTATGTCAGGCAATATATATGAAGAAGTAAACATCTTACTCAAATCAGATTGCGTCTTTAGCTATGCGTAGTTATGCACAAGATTAACTATACACAGATAAATATGTTTAGTTTATCGGGTACCATGTATTGGTTGAATCGTAAGGTTCCTCTCAATGAATTAACCACAAACTCGTACCCTCGAATGGCATTTAAACAGATACTTCACTTTGGGCATATAAGAAAGAGAAAAATGTTATCTTCGTGATAAGGCGTGAGGCGATGTGTTAAAAGATAATACTTTGCTTTAAAGCTAATGTTCATCAGCATATGTTTTGTTCCATTGATTCTTGGCCGGAAAAGATTGCAAAAGGAACACTTTATTAGTGTACGCTCGGGCTTCAGTAGGCAAATGCACCACTGGGTAGTAAGTGAGGAAGTGGACCTCTCAGTACTTATTGTACAGCCCTTACGAGCCTTTTACTGAAAGCAAAATACGTTGTTCTTCAAATTATAAGCCATGAAATCACGTAGGTCTTGGGCTACTTACTTAAATCTCACCGGCCACATGCGTATCGAAACATTTATTGTACTGACATAAGTACGGAGGGTGGGTTTGCCGAGAAAGATAACAACGTCCAACGGCCGCTATCTCGTATAATTGTCTGAAGGACTCCAAATGAAAAAACTGTGACAAAAGAATTATCAACGTACATGCTAAACACCCCAAAAGTACTTTCATGCACAAACAAGCACGAATTTGACTTCTTTTTATTGCCATTAGATTGTGCGTGCCGCGTCGAACTCAAAAATCCGTTGATATACACTTTGTCTCTACAAAACAGCTCCGTTAACCGATCCCCATAGTATTTCTCTCCGAAAATCCAAGGACGATTCCCAATGACAAACAAACCTGCGTTTTTCTTCAAAGGAAAAAGAGACAAGTAAAAAAGAAGCCATTAGCTCGTATATTTAAGTAATAAGTCAGTTTGATATTCCGCAATTATGCGTAATTGATTAGAGTCTATGTGGTGTGCCTCTCGCTCGTCGACCCCTGCGGGATTATACCACGTACACGGTCAAATTCTGCTTGCTTCATCATTAGATACTATTTTTATTTATTCATGCTAATGTAAAAATATCGTTCCTAGTTACTATATTTCGTAAAAGTTTAGTTCCTAGATCTCATATTGACCCGCGCGTTCCACCCTTTGTGGTGTGTCTTTGCTAATGTAACTATACAAACTGGTAAAAATTCGAAGAATCTTTTCGTGTGACTTAACCGAGGCGTCGCAATAGGGCTTGCACAAATGTGTTGCCAATTTGTATTTTTTTACTTATTTACGAAAATAACAATCTTTTAACATTGACCTATTCACTCCGATTGACTCGTAGTAAAGCGAATTATGCTTTTTGTAAATACGACGATATCTGGGTGCCTTCAATGTATATAAGACAAGGAGGATAAAAATGAGGATAGCAAGACGTCCTCCTGCAACCTTGCCTGCCGCTTACAACGGTATAAACGTGAATGAACCGCGATTTGCGACGTTCCCTTTCCCTTTAACGCACACACACGTTACGTAATACATACAGTTATAGTACGAGTTAGAGTCGACTTTATTTGATACATAATATAACGCAACAATTGAACACTTCCCTTCTTCACGGTGTAGTATTTGAGGCATAACCAAATGTCAGCGTTTAATAATGTGCTGCCTCGGATTGATTCGACTGAAGACTCTCAGAAGAAGATTCTCGTGTACATAAGGATCTAGACTTATAGTTTAGACGTATAAAAGCAAGTCATTAAATATCTATCACATACTGTCATTTGATGATCAATGAGGGGACCTTTTGGAGTCAATGGGCCTTGAGTAGCCCGCTCAGGTGAATCATTACCAGTCGGGCATCCGTGCGACATTATTTTCGTGCACTAGATCAACAAAACTTAGCTTCTACCTTCTGAGCCAATCTGTATCAGTTAAGCAACTTCACGCTATGCAACCTTTTACTTAGAAGTTTCCTGAGGTTCATTGATTACCGTGTATATTTGAGTTTCCCATATTTCTCTATTTTGCTGTTAGAACGACTTAGAGCTGACCGAACCGTTCGTGTTGCTCTACACTTCATGAAACGAATGCAAATACTAATCAGGCTAGTTTCGAAACAATTATATGTTGGCTCCGCTTTCTGCATTAAAAGAATTTTACGCAAGCTCAAGAGGAAGTGCTGAGATTATAGATCTTCTTGTTAATCCAAAATTACACTGATATAGCACATAATCTGTAAATTCATCGTGTTAAGTGATATACACCTATACATAGTCTTCTTTCAACGCTAGTTCAACGTTGTCATCTTCATTCTGTCGATTTGTGTTTTGTTATTTTAGTGGTGTTGGTCTTCCCGGTGCTCTATAATTTTAGATTTTATCTTAACGCAAAACTATCATAGCACGCGACCGGAGTTGTTGTTGCTTGAACTAACGTGTAGCCCTCCTACGGGCCGAAGGTGGGTGCGGGATGAAAATTATGCTTGGCGAGTCCGCCAGGTTAATTATAGAGTAAGTATGAAGAAGATTAAACGCTCGCGCGATCCATGTTGTGTTTGTTGCATTTAAAAGGACTGAGCACCGGTAAACTCTATCGTGATACAATAAGTCCGACTGACGGCTGAAACTAGTGTAACATTCATCCTCATAACGACGTAATGAAGGGGATAAATTTATGTGGTTACCCCTGCTGTGATTAAATTGCGGAAATCTATTTAGCCATAATTTTAAAAACAACGTTTACGTATGTCTGAAAATGTTTTATAAGCAGGGCGCATAATACTAACGTATTTCATCAAGATCGATGAAGAGCCTGTTTCTTTTATTATTAGCATTGAGCGTAGGATTAAGTATAATGTACGAATGAGATACATAAACTCTGATTAATTTTATGGCGGGTGCCGATTCACTTATTTATGTATTGAAAACTTGCATATTTGTTATAAACTCGTTTTTGGAAATATAATCAATTTTATCACAAGGTTAACTAACAACAGTACAGCAATAGCTTGAGAAAGAACCTGTAAATATCTATTTCACCAGGCGATGAGCGAGTGGCCTCAAGTAGAGCTGAGTGCTGTGCTCTCCTCGATACATGCGTTCAAAATGTTTTTCACTACGACTGAAACCCCTTAGTGCACGTTGAAACGCGTAATCAGTACCTCCATACCTTAATGTGCGCCATTAACTAACTCCAGTTGCGATACAGCGATAGTAAAAACAGATGTATTAAATTCGACATAGAGATATATCTATATACATATATCAACGTTCAGCAATCAGAGGGTCCCATATTGGCAACAAAATCAAGCAACTCTTGCGGTCATCTATAAGGTGATAATATCCTGTCTAGCAATGGACAAGTCGGAAAAAGCAGCAATCACTATCACACTTCACCACTCTCGTCCCTCAGAGTACGCACACAGTATGCACCATCGGCCGTCTTAAAACCGATCTGTAGTTTTTAAAGTCGACTCGTGGGTAACAGTCGAATCCATTTCAACGATGCGACGGCCGAAGCAATCATTGTATACATCATTAAAAATTCGATCGCGTTGCATTATATGCAAATTGGAAAGTTGCACTTGTATCATTTACCTCGCGCAATTGCAGCAGACGTCCATTTTCTCCATTATTCGATGGTATTTTATCTTCTCTTGTTGCTGCGTTTGCTTCGTTGTCACGCTCTCGTGTACACTCCTCCTCGCCCTTGCCATTTGTCGGCGTGTTCTCTCTACAGCGGCTAAGCGGACTGCGATAGGGCGTTTAAACCTGTGCCGTTTAAAACATACGCCATCGTCAACATCATAGGCAATACTACTTTTCGTAATACATTTAAATCCTGCTTTGAATAAAGCCATTTCACTGGCGGCTGTGAAATGACGCTGACCTCATAGTGACAATGCACCACAAAATAGTGGTATCATATAATACCCTCCGTTTGCGTCCAACGAGAACCGTACCGAACTAGATTGCTTTCTCTTTTGCCTTTAGTAGTTTGTCGAAAATTTGACTTCATTGTTCTGTCACAGCTTCCAAATACAGTGGGATACAGAAGAGTCGACAGGCCAGCGCGTAGCGTTATCGTTACCGTCAATCGCGCTGGTTTTGCTAACACCGATTCGTGTCAGTCAATCAACAGCCAAAGTGTCGTATACTCGTCACAGGATGCGATTGCCTGTGTACCAAATGCCCGATTTGTCTTCGTACCTGTTTGGCGGGTTCATTATTTGTTGGACATCGTTTGGTGTACTTCCAGGTTGGACGAGCGCCAGTAAGGACTTCGATGATACGCTCTCATTTAGACCGGGCAGTGCACTCGAAGATCGCGCAATGCTGACACAGCGCTCAAGTGAATTCCGCAGCGACTGCAAACGCACATATTGTGAGGGCGATTTGGCCAACCCCGAAATAGTTCAGATTATACAAAAAAACATGCACCAACTTAAGCTGTTCAATCAACGCGGCAAAGAGACTCTCGAGTCTAGACGAATCGCGCCCATAACTAATGGGGATGTCTGTGGGTCTCATATTTTTACTATCCAACCAACATCGGCTCGTACTGCTTATGATGACAAAAACTTTCGGAACATCCTGAATACGAACGAGTTTGCGCAGTATGAGCAGATTGAGGTGTGCCACAGTGAGAACGGTAAATGCTCGAATGTTCACACTGACCACGGATATCGAGCATATTGTCGACAAACGTATGCCTATCGAAAACTCATATCTTACAACACCACGACTCGTGAGCCTGAGGTGGCAACGTTTTTACTAGAATCGGGTTGTTCCTGTTATGTCGGTAGAGCCTGACGAGCCTCTCTAAGACTAAGCAGGCCCAAGGCCACAGGTACACTGTGGTTCGCGATCACAAGCCAATCTGGATCTGTGGACGTTCAATAAAAGAGAATATCAACGCATTGATCATTTTACGAAGTGCCGCACCATGTGAACCATTGAGGGAGACTACCTTTAAACAACAATGAGTGATGCTGAATTTGTAAATAAAGTGTATAGCATTTGTTGCTGCCGTTTGGCATCAGGTTCGTGATCAAGGATGTGACAATAAAAGTCCGTTTTGATTTTTGCTTAAGAATTAACGGGCTATTTTATTGTTGTTGAAGGGGTGTGCTTATACGAGGGCCGGCAATATTATCGCAAGAAGGACAGGTGGACGTATTGCATCTCGAGAAAATAGCTTTATGCTGGTATAATATTTTTTAACGTCATGGGTGTTTTGAATTCTTAAAGTTCTCAGGATAACTGAATCTTCTGAAACTACCAGCGTTCAGAATATATGCTAATGGAGTAAAGTTGTGGTGGTACAACCTACTTATTCATACCCTTCTAAATCGATCAAAATGTTTCTATAAAAGGTGGAAATAGTGTTTTCGTAGAAAAATATCATTATTACCGCAACAGTCGGTTACATGGGATGGTGCTAGTTCTATTATCTCGGCTGAGTTTCAATCAAAACCATAGCAATAGCCTGCGAAATAACAATAGCCCGTTAAGCGATGCAAGCATCCGTCATGAAACTTGAACCGAGCGCGAAATGTACACAAATCCTAGCTTTACCTTCATATAAGTCGTCACTGTCCCAAATTTTAATGTGCCTACGCTACTTTCTTAATAATCGCACGATCTTACATGCTAGCTGAGTAAAGCGCATCCGTTTTCCACATGTGTTTGTATGTAATACATCTGTATATAAAATGTATATTGTTTATTCCTAATTTGGCCTTCCTTTTATCAGCAATGTGGCTGTGTAGTTGTGGTGTCTGGCAGATTAATCGTATATGATCTTATATGTCATTTCCTACGTATATTATGTCTAGATGCGAGTTAATAGTCCCTCTCTAACATATGAATGGCACGCCAGTCATATTAGTGATCCAAAGTGCATTTTTATCCTTTACGAATGCTGAGCACACAGAGACCATGGAGGCGTCAGCTACCAACGTTTTTTTGACTTAAAGGATGATGTTATTCTATCTAATGCCTTTTCTGGGCCCGGTACAGCGAATTTGCTGACAATTTTGGCTTCAGCTTTGTTTTCTGTCAGCAGCAGAATTGTCGCCACATTCACCCTGTTGACATTCACTACCGTTCTAAGTTTGACCCGACCTCGTCGTTAAAGTAATACACGCGCATGGTACATAGGCGTCTAAACTGATTGTAAAATTTTTAACAATAACACGAACATATGTCGGCTATCGCGTAGGCTTTATCGGGATCGATTTTCAGAGTATAGAAAATAGAGGGTTTCATATTCAGCCGACTTTAAACCTAATTATATAAACATGAATTAATAACCAAACGATAAAGAAAGCCACCATTAGTAAAGTTTTTGTCTATCGTCTCGGCTACGTGGAAAAAATCAATTTTATTGATATATTTGTGCACTAATTTGTGTTAGACATTGAAAAAAAAATCGTAAACGAAAAGTCATAGCTGTTCCTTACTGCAGACACTAGATTCCTTCAAGTGAACAGTATCGCAATGAAGCTAACTGTGTACAGAACGACAATCTATTACCCAAATCATTGCTTAAATATACCTTGAACTGTTATAATCATGCTTTTTATAATTCACGATTAAATTTTAGTTGGAAGAGCACAGTAATAAAAAATTCTATCAAATATTGAAATAAGTACATAAAATTGATATATTACGTATGTATTACAAGAAAGTACATAATTAATCCATCGGATCATCCACCGAGTATAGAAGAACTGATTAATAGTTCTCATTAAATTTTGCAAGTAAATGAAACGATAAATCAGTTTATTTTTTGAAGATATGTTTCTTTAGAACAGCCTTATTTTCATTTTCAATATGGCTAGAAGTGTTAACATTAAAAAAGGCTCAGTAGTACGTCCTTGGAAAAACATAGTAGATCGTTTTTTTTAATACTTCCCGTCTACCCGGAAGTCTTAAGCATAAATCCTGTCAACTCTTTTAAAGGCAGACAACATTTGTCGTCTTGAGAAAACAGAAACAAATGACAAATATCCCTTTGTCTGCCAATTCGGCTGTTAACGCCACCAATGCTATTATTATAAAACAGATCCGTGATTACAGAGACAAGAGTGCGTGAGTCACGCACATATATCTCCCATTTCATAGGTACATGCCGAAAGATAATCCGTCGAAGAACAACTAAGCGCATCGGCTGCGCCGATCAGAAGCATTGTACTTGTTCGCTAAAGTGGCCAAAGACGACTTTCTCGGTGAAAACAACTCTGGAGGAGATAATCACGGGTGTCGCGTATCTAAGATATAGTTAGCTCGTGCTAGCTGTGCGAACGAATTCTCTGCGCACAGGACGTGAAAACTGATAATGGATTGCAGCGCCAGTGCTCTCTCAATTACACAGAATTGTGCTAAAGGCATGATGTAGTGAATATTGCCGTCAACAATAGCGGCAATGCCTGAGGTCTACTGGGGAACTCTAGCCATATTGTAAAATCTTTACACAGCGTCCCGGTCCCCATTTCGACAATTCAAATGATTCAACGAAATTTGTTTGTTTAATTAATGTGTGGATGCGAGGTATAAGCCAGCGAGCTATAAAGTTGATTGGGGAAGCTTTTTGGGGAAGCAAGGACGATTGGTTAAATAATCGTTAGAGACTAAAAACATCGTCACCAAAATGAGCAAAGTGCAACACGAAAAAGGCACGATACCGAAACTTGCCTCACATATTGGACGCTGCCGGCGCTTGAATCACTGATGCCGATATGGGAAATTCCCTGCCGGTATCTGCTTTCCGAGATGATAGAAATCTAATCGAAGGACGAGTAGTTGACTTATCTTTATGGTAACTCAATCACTGTTAAAAGATTTTGAGAAGCGAGTGGTTGTGTGACATGCAGTTAGATTTCTTTCATCTGTGTCAAAATAATACGTTTCAAAACTTGTCTAGTAAAAAATTGAGCAGAGAGAGGTTTTATTTTATCGACAAGAACCTTCATCAGCCTAAAATCTCGCTGTTCGAAAAAGTGGAAAAGCAATAATATTCTTCAACTTTATTCCAGGCTTAAATATTTCAATGAAATCTGAATGAAAGACAAAGGGTATGCGAGTATTTAGATTATAATAATCCGCCAATGAGTTTATTGTAAGCTAACATTGTAATTTCGAAAAAGAGGGCTCTAGATAAGTTCCAAATGGTTTTAGATAAATTCGTTTAATTGTTGTTGCTGGCTTCCCTGGCATTTCGTATATTTGGGCGCAATTATAGGAATATCTTGAAGATTTCTGCTAATTCTTTCTGTCAGGCGTCTATCTGTAAGTTCTAAGCTGGCGAATAAAAATTCACATCCGTTAGGTAGAATTTTTTTATATTCAAACGGGAAGAAAAAGATAGCTGTAGCAAAATAAATGTGGAGCACCACAAACGTATTCTTCTAAATCTCCGAGGCTGCTGTAAATTATAAACCGTTGCAAGCCTACGAGAGTTTGGAGCGGAAAAGGTAGGATATTCCCAAACACATTATTACGCGCAAATGCTTTAAGAAAGTTATAGAAGAATTATACACTTTTGGAGACTGGACTTTTTCGAAGTCTCATAGGATATATACATATATATATATATCCTATGAGACTCGTATATATATATATATATATATATATATATATATATATAGAATAGGGAGATCTATTATCAGATGTTGGAGCTAATCACAGGAAGTTGAAAGCAGAGGCGTTGTTTCGCGAAATAGAGCATGTCTCGTTTCGAATGAAGTTTATTCTGTACTATAAAGATGCACATCTTGCTCTCTCGGCAACAGCAGTAAATTGTTGCGTTTTGCTTCTTTAGATAGTTGGAAGGTGATCTTCTCAGATATGTGTATGTAAACAGCCATAATAGATGAAGTCTATCAAAATTATCAGCAGTAGTCCACTCGTTTGGTCGATGTGCTCATGTTGCAAAGAGCTTACATAAACGCGTCAACTCCACTTTGAGATGTGCTCACTTAATGGACTAAGTTTCCCAATTGCTGAATTTCGTTTTATTCAATGTAACCATGCATCATGACCCGTTCGCAAGAAAACGGTATTCAGTTTGATCTCTGGCCCGGGTCTCTGTCTGCCTGTGATTTACACGTCTCCTACAGCGGAACTGTTATGCAGCAATTAGCAGTCCTTCTACCCAAACGTTTGCACGCCTCTTGTTCCTCCCCGTCAAAATTAACTTGATGTGTGGTGCTCGCCAGTTAGCGTTTGAGCGATTAACGTAACACCTCTATTTATTGGAATTGTGTACCTGCACCTGCCCTGTCTCGTCGTAACTTGCACTTCTCATATTCTCTTCGAGGCACCAAAACGACCGGAGAAACCATTACGAGGAATGAGCCAACCTCCCTATTGCCGTAGGCTATTTCTTGTAAATTTAAACTTCAAGTAGTTTGCTACAATCTCTTCAGACTTAACATTAAATATTTGCGCGGCCGACCGGTTGGGCGTACGCTCATTTTCATCTGGTGTGGTCGAGGCTTAGGAAAATTGGCCTGCGTTCGGCGGTTGTAATAAATTAACGTGCCGTTTCTTCTCGGTTCATTTGAATAGTACGCGCACTTATCGCAACTAAGGTACGGACGCGGTGGCAGCAGGATTTAAATACTCCTATTCCTGAGTCGGCTTTTCCTTTTCGGGCGCTGTATGCATAAAGATGTTCCCATTCCTGCACTAATTTGGCAGAAGAGGACGGTGAGACAAAGGCTGCCTTAGGGACGACCGGGAAGTATTGGTCACGTCGTTCGAAGTCATTGTGTACTTAAATGGTGTTTGCCTAACAAGAATAATGTCTTCTGAATCTGAATAAACTATTAAAGTTACAGAGCCTTTATTTACACAATGTAAATTAAGTGTTTTTTACAATTCGTTATATGAAGAAACTATGTCAGTCAGCTTTGTTATCATGTACATATCGCTGGAGCTATAGGAATAGTGGTCATTATCTGGTTAGACTTCCGACATACCAGACATTCTGCGAAAGAGAAAAGGAAACACGGTGGTCAAAGATAGCATAGTATTATTTCTAATCGTTGTTGAACACTATTGCTATTAGCTGCTGTTGTTTAACTTAGATAGTGAATGTTTATATTAGCTTGTTATATATTCATAAAGTAAATGCGCTTAATCTAACGAAATTATACAACGCTTTTCGTTGCAGATATTGCCAGATAACGCTGTAGGATTTGAACAAATGATCATCTCAAATTAAGGAAATATGAAGCTAATACGTTGGGTTGAACAGCATATCCGCGTCGGTCGTAAGAAGGAAAAGGACAGCCAAGGCGGTCAGAGAGGCTCCAAAGGAAGCAAACATAAGGGCCCTCGCAGTGCCAGTGTCGAGTCAGGCTCAATTTTAAAGTTACAGGTGAGTAAAACACAATTATTAATTAACTGGGCTTCGCGTCGTCCACAGAAACTTCGTAATGAGGAACTTATTTTCTCAGACAATTAAGTGTTCTGTACGCGATGATTACAAGCTGCAAGAAAACAATAGTGTTCAAACATGTAGCAGAAAGTACCCAGGCGCTGGTAGTTATTTCTCGACCATAGTAGTTCGAAATATCTGAAGGAAGCTAAAGCTTTTCGACCAGCTAAAAAATTTTTTTTTGGTTATACTTGGGTTCAACTTCTTTTCTTTTCGACTTTTGCCTACTGTGGACCACATCAGGTGGCTACCCTAACTAGGTCAACGCAAATAGCCTTTATTTTTCAATATGTATATTTCACTTGCCCTCGAACGCTAATATTTTTCTCGGTAAAGTTGGCAGGTGTGTACCGGGATAGAGTGAGTCAAAAGTGGGTTTTCACTGATAACGCTGTCCTGAAACTCCAGATAATTTGCTGCTCTAGCCATAGCGTATCTATCACAAGAGCCCAAATATTTTAAGTTGGAAACAGACAGTGGGTGCTTGCATGTCTTCTACTTTTATTCATGCTTAGTCGACCATGCGTCAAATAAATTATGTTGTTTGTTTTTTCGCTCTCCAGGAGTGCGAGATTTCTAATACAGTGCGTGAGCAAGTCTCATCTACAGTTGATGCTCTGCTTGGTCCGTTATACAACACATCTGGTAGTACGGAGACAGGAAGACAGATATATAACAAAACTCCAGAATCACTGTGCTGTAAGGTGAGCTTTGTTTCCAATTCTGTCATTTCTGACGGAAATGCAGTCAGGATATTCGTGACTGCCTCGAACATACCTCTAAGCCAACAGGCTTTTACTTTCTATTAACCGGTGCAAAACTCCAAGAGTTCCACGTAGGGCAGACTAAAATTTATTATTGTAGTTAACAGGCGCCTTGTATTTTTAATATATATTATGGAATTATTGTGCTCCATTTGGTATTACTGTTTATTGAAAAAAATTCAAGTTATGGTGTAGATAATCTGTGCTTAACATGAACACCTCACTCATCTTCTTGCTGCAGGGTTCAAGCACTAGCGTTTCCGGAGAGATTCTTGGCACGAACGAGCATTATGGAGAGTCTCTTCCCTATTCGGAACATGGCTTGGGATCGTTTCATCGAAGACTGCATCAGTCTGCTGGCCTCGAACCGAGTCGCGATTTACAGCCGAATCACTCAAACACGCTTGATCCTGATTCGCTTGCCGGAAGCGCAAGTGTCTATGCCGAAATACCCGATACACCTCCTCCGCCAGCACCGCCTTCGATCGCTAATCGTATTCCTCTCCAGCACATTCGACACATCGGACAGAAACAGCAACAGCAACAACAACAGCAGCAAATGATTGTTGGAGGCGACGTGCACCCAACGACAGTTTCGTCTGGTAGTACTGTAAGTGAAAGATCAGAGCATGGAGCTCATGAACAATTTTGGAGCAAACGAACAAGTGGAGATAAACATGCATCTATCATCATTTCAATAATAGCTATTCCGAGAATGTTTAGCTTTCACATGTACATGAACCGTACATGATAACTTGTGTATGGGAGCGGAGAATTGGATTGTTTTGGATAGCTTTGAAAACATCTTTGCCAAACTGTAACATTAAAATAAAATGACAATACGCGTTGTGTCTTATTGAACTTCAACCTGCAAGTGTTCCATGCCAATAGCCTGCTATGCGTCCACGACTTTCAACACTTTTTCTAGCTATGTTCTTACCCGTCGAGTTACAAAGAAGGGATCTAGCTCACATTAGTATGCCGATGAAGCGAATAATGTATTTGGATGATTCGTTTTACTTTGCTAAGGCTGGACTAACTCGCTTCCACTATCAGGTTACGCGTTCCAACCGCGTTCAGCGTCCCTTTCATCGCTTTTATTTCGTCCTACTTTATTTTACTTTGTTTGTCCACGTAATGCTTACTTCTTCAATTACTTTCGTTGGCTGGCTGGTCAGTCGTTTCCAAGCCACGCCGTGAACAAGCTCGAATGAGTGAAATTATATTGGCAAACTTTGCCAATTTGATCATTAGCATCATCGCCCTCCTTTCATCCGACTCGACTCAGCTATTTCTCCAGCAGCCGCGATTTCGCTCGGCTTCAAACCGCGTTATGCTGTTACACATTAGCTGTCTACTTTCACCCGGTACTTTGCAGTGATCGTGCGGCCAGTTGTGATACTCTGAGCGCCACAAGCCCATCAGAGCACGAAACGAAACTTTGTTCTTCAGCGGCCGTCTTCATGGCTGTCGAACCTGTCCTGCTAGTTTAAGCCATTCAATCGACCTAGGTCTACGTCGTTCTACGTCGGAGTGAAGGAGATGACCATAAGAAACTACACGACGATGTGAGTTGTCCTTGTTAGCTAGTTTTTATCGTGTGAGGTCGGTTGGTCGATGGATGCAGCTGAGGAGAGCGTCGCGTTGTGCCGCCCAGTACAGATCTCCACAGTACGCCGCCTATCTGGAACGCCAGTTCTGTATGACTCCGATTCAAATCGAGTTCAGCCCTGTGAAGGCTCTGTAGACCGCGACACTGGCGCGGTACGACGGACATCGCTTAGGCTGGCTCGCTGTCTAGATATCGAATGCGGACATGCTGAAAAAACCGAAGAGAAGCTTATGCTTTTTTCATGCTTTTTCAAAGCCACCAGTGGTCTATTTAGGAAAATGTTGACTGAAGCTTCGTGTACTCATCGTACTCGCATTCTGGAGGGTAGTCGCTACATTTAATGCAAACTCAGCTGTGAGAACAAATCTGCAAAAGAGAGACCTCCTGTTGACGTCTCTATATTCTTTGGCTTTGTAATCTGTATTTGACTTATCAATGGGTAAAGGTGTCTGCTCGTCAACAAGGTCTAAGTTATAGCCTAGACGTTGCGTTGGCAACTGTAAATTCAAAAGAAGCATATTTTTAACGTACGGCCGGGACGGAATGAATTCTAAAAAAAATATTATTCAGTAAACAAAACTATACATTTTTACTTTAACTATTGTTTAGCGTTAAAGATTTTTTAAACATGAGTGTCATCTGTTGCTTTTGATAGTGAACGTAGCGAAACGCGAATTGGCAATATCCGCCTGCAGCTGACTCGTTATAACGTTATTACCCACTCAGTGTAGCCTTAGGAGTCTTGATAAACTGTACATTCGGTAATCATAAAATTGTTACCGACATCGAAACTAATGTTATTAATCGTCAGTGAAAATTCTGTCCTACAATTTTGTTTCTAATGTTACCAAGCCTAGCCAAGCAAGTTTCCTTTTTGAGCTACTTTATTTCTGATTTAAAATATCACAACTGCAACGGTTTTGACAAATCTGTAGAATTCCACAGGGATTCCATAAGGATTAAGGCCAAAACGGCAATATGACACAGCTCAAACTGTAACATAGCGCTACTTTAAGACGAAACGTAACTATTTTAATCCTAAATTTTTTGTATACACGGATTATGCCTTCGAGTACTGCTATAATAATTCTCCCTGTAAGTAAAAATTTGAATTGAAGTAAAAGTTGAATTGCAACTCTAATTTTTTTTTGGTTTCAGGAGGTTCAGACGGCCCGCGAACGAAGCCGTATCAAGACCAATCCTTGGCTTTTAACTTCACTTGGTTCGCCCGTGCGCAGTCCCTGCTGCTCGTCTTCAGCGTCAGCAGATTCCGGTGCTTGGACGGCTACCTCAAGCGATCGGTCCGGAGCATCAGCCCGAAGTGCACAAGGCAGTTCGCATGGCATAGCAAGAGACCATGCCGGAGGACATCTACAGACGACGCATATCAGATCACAAGACACCGCAGTTCACGACTGGTGGGTGGCAATACGTTTGGACCTTTTTAACATTCCAAATTTTGTGAGTTTTCTACTTAATCATTTCGTTATGTTGTATTTCGTTAGAGAAAGTTTGTGACTAAATAACCAGCAATGTAAGTGAACATATGAAAAAAAACTAACCAAACAGTTTATGTTTCGCGGTGCGGAAAAAGCGCGGTCTAATTAGCATGCGCACATAATAATGGCGGAATGTGATAAAGCATAGGCTGATCACTTAATGACAGGTTAATTATTTTCGTATTGTCGTGGTTATCGCAGTCAATATACGGATGAACAGCGTATCCAAGTGAGAAAGATACGAACATTAGCGATTCCCTTTGTTGGGAGCTCCCCAGGGGGCTGCGTACTTTTCTCTGAGTGTAATTTGTTAGGACATTAGCACAAAAAAAGAAGAGCGGGGAACGATAGTATTGTCATGGTAAAATAAATTTTCCTAAGCGATATCGCCAGCGGAATTATCGAGTTTCTCAAGTTCGAATCCCAGAAAAAGGATTATACATGCTAGTGAAATCTGTGATTCCTAGATACTTTGAAGGAATATCTTTATTACAAAATGTTACTATATCCTGCACGAGGTTAGATGGCCTAGTTATATAACTGACCTCCAGTGAACTTACGGTCACGATCACTCGCATAACAGAATAAATCAGCATTGATTATGTAAGACATTAGGTCTGAAAAGGGGCAAATTGTGTGTCTAATGGACGTATAGCCTAATGGCGAGTTCGACGGAAGTTGCCATCGTTTTTTTCTTGTGGCTATCTCTTTAACGTTACCGGACATCTAAAACCACTTTTTAAACTATTATAGTTAGCCTGTTTTATGTGCTGCTGCATAGATCATAGAGGCGGACGACGTCATGATACGTTGTTTCTATTATGTTTTTATTTTAAGTATCACACTGTTAAGGCGCAGCATCTAACCGACAGCACAACCGTCTTTTTAGAAACCATTTAGATATTTACATGACAGTGTAACATACCACTCTGTTTTAATGTGTCCAACTGGAACTTTATATCAATGTGTCGTGCTAGATTAATAATTCTTAATTTGCAGTTATGCTCAAGCGCTACGGTATTTTATAACGGCTTTATGCTAAACTACTAACTTTTTAATACTGGTTTAGTGTTTCGAAGTGGGCAGTTTTATGAGCATATGAACGCTAACTGCTTGATAGTCTGTTCAATATGCAGTTGATATAGTGGTTCGATGTGAATCGTAAAGTTTGTTAACTTTACGATTCTCGCCTTCGCAAAGTCAGTATGGCTTGAACGGTACACAAACGATGTCATAGAAACCGACCCTATGGGACACTTGCTTGCTAGGTGTACGGTTCGTCGTCATGCATTAAACTAATTCTTTCTCTCCCCTTCTCTCCGTTATCAGGGTCTTTATATTATCAGGTCGGGGCCGATTTTTTTTTGTAGAATCGTTATAACTTGGCTCGGCAAAGTAATACTATTAGGTGAGGCAAAGATACTGAGATTAGTGTCATAGTACAGCAAGAGTTTGTTTCAGGACAGAGAATTTCTTGGTTCATATCGCTTCCTCCCCTGGCGATGCCAAGAGCTTTCAAGGTCTTGGCTGATGTTATGTCAAAAAGACGAGGATTCATTTTTTTGCTAATGCTGAGGGTGCCTGTCGCTAGGGCCGCCTGCTTAAATCAGTCAAGATTAGTCAGTCTGGCAGAGCTCGTTACAAAAAGTGTTACAAAAAGAGTGTTCCAAGAAACTGCTGAGCCTCTAAAAGTGTAAACACTCGTTAGGTGGTTTAAAAGTATTGAGCGGTTGTTAAAGGGCGTTCCAGTAGAGTTTCCAGTTCTGCTATAACCGTTTACGAACAGAATTCCCTTAATCTACGTTACTTTTTTCATAATAGACTGGCGCAATACCCGAATATACTAATAGGGGCCACGGTGTTATGTCATAAGATGCAGCTCTCATATGGCGATACTATCAAAAACTAACTGCAATATTACTAAAAATAAAACGCAGGTGTGTCGTCAGTAAATCTGTCGGGAATAAATGTCAGAAAAAGGCCATAGAGAAAAAGGGTATGCGTATCGAAATTGAGTATATTCTATGTCTATTTCACCGTATGCCTTCGAATAAAACACGTATTCAAGAATTCGAATCAATATGTCAAATAGATTAAGTCTACCGATCATAAAATACGCTCTAATCTTTTAGCGATATCTGACGACTTCCAGATTTGGCCCAGCGGGGAAACGGATTAAGGTCTTACAGGTAAAAATAAAGGAAATGTGAGCCACTATAGCTGTCTTACAGCAGCAAACAGACCTTCCCCAAACTTTCTGTACACGGATCTATGTGTGTGTGTGTGTGGTTTTACCGCTGGAAAAAGCTAGAAACGTTTTTGTATTTATCCAAAAGCGGGCAAAAAAGATTTAATTGTCGTTACATTGGCGGCAAAGTCCTTGATATTAATAAAGGCTTTGGACGGGTACCTGTGTTTCTGTGCACTTCGCGGTTCTGTAGTGTGAAGTTTAAGCTTTTTCTATAACTCACAAACCAAGCCTTGCAAGTGCGCGCTAAAATGCGGTTTAAAAAGCTTCCACATATCCTTCATAAACTCTCTATGTCGCATCTCGCTACTCTTAAGGTTCTTTTATAATTATTCGTTGCAGTTGTTAGCTCGAAAGGTTCTACTATACTACAAACATTTCTAGTCACAAAGAATATCAGTTTTATACGCCCTACATAATCCCCTTCAAAACATATGCAGCGCTCTTCAAACGATTTCGTACGGCCTTATGGTACTTCCGGCATGACTTCTACTGTAGCTTCAAAAAGTCGAAACACTGCGATCTTTCACGTCAATGACGTACAATGCGATTAGCATAAGCAATTTGATTAATTAACCACCTTTCATTGATATGCGTTGCTTCATGGTCGAAAGTATATTAAGTAGCACGAAAGTTTTTGGACTCATTTCGACCATCTAACTTTTCGAATATCTGTTGATGCAACTTAAATTATTCGGATAAGTGTGCTGGTACAACTACGAGCAATACAATTAAAGGTAACATCTTGTGCACTTTTAGGGCATGCTGTAATTGTATTCAGCGTCTTTTTGTGTCTGCCGTCTTTTTTGACGACAGTCACAGATAGTTTCTTCGATTTCTTCTACTCAAGTTCTTTCCAAAGTGACTTATTATAAATATCGTTGTCGTAAAATGCTGTATTGTACTTTTTGGATTCACGAAAGGCATAAATACAGATCTAGAAACTGAAGAAAACGGTTGTTAAACAGTTGTTATTAATTGTTTTAGAAATTTGTTCTTGCGTCATATATTTTTAGCAAAAATATAGATTTAGAGTTATTTTAAAAATGGTACCGTATCGGATCAGACTAGGCGTTTTTTGCGAAATGAGGCAACGCATTAAACATACTGTCAATATCGTTCATGCACAGTCGTTCTAAAAAAAAGTCAAAGCGGATCAGGCCTTGCTCAGTGGAACAGGATTTGTTAATCGACGACTCTGTACCACACTAGAAGACCGAAAGGACTTATTGTTGACTTGTATGGTACAAGTTTATATTAATACCTATTAAAATTATTGGAATTAAAACCTATGTCGTATGTACAGTAAAGAAAGATAATGTAAAAATGTGCGAACAATACATTTGGCTAGTGAAATACTTTTTGCAGTGTCTACACTTCACGTTAATAAGGATATACTGTAATACTTTTAATAGTCCTTTGAACAATCCTTTGAAAAATCCTTTGAATTGTGGTAAAGGAAGAGCTGCTATAGCTCTAATCGTTA
The DNA here is from genome assembly GCA_002081605.1 of Tropilaelaps mercedesae. NCBI lineage: Eukaryota > Metazoa > Arthropoda > Arachnida > Mesostigmata > Laelapidae > Tropilaelaps > Tropilaelaps mercedesae. The sequence continues at coordinate 18,534 of MNPL01001531.1, forward strand.
CCTAATAGTAATTCTTTCTTAATTTTATGGACATCCTAAGTATTGAGTGATCCCAATTTTAAAGCCACTTCATTCAAAATATCCTCAAAAGCATGGTGTAATATATTTTCTCCTCGAATGCCACCAGCACATGGTGTGTCCAATATGCTTTAAAAATGTTGAAAATATGAAAAATATCAGATGGTTAAATTGGTGGTGTATTAATTGATACCTCTGTTATATGTGTTTAATTTGTATTATCCCTTTGAATGAATAAAATTCCATGTCTTTATTGCATGCCGATGCGCAGGTATTACGCTGGTTCAGGTTCTTCGACTGCATCACTGGCCAAGCGGTCTTCAGCATCGTCTGCGTCATGTTCCAACTCTGGCGCCTCGGGTCTAGCCGGTGGACGGTCAAACGCTTTCCCAACATCATTCGCTCTGTACCAAAACGTTCTTACCGAAGACCAACTGCTTGGACTAGTCAAAACTTCGGGGGTTGACTGTAGACCAGTTCTATTTCGGTACGACTTTCAACACGTATACAAAATTTGTACTTTATTACCACGGCACCTGAGATCCATTCGGTGGTAATAATATATTACGGTCCTAGCAATAGGCGTAACATTCATTTTCAAGTTTCATTGAATCATTGGCCGAGTGAGAGTCACTGATCGTTATTCCATTTTGGCATCCGTTGTTGTCGTCACGGACAGGTACCCGTCGGGAACACGTTTGACGTCTGTAGGTGCTCGAAGTGCGCGACCATCCGGCCGACCTGAGAGCGCCCGCACCCATCGCAAGAGCTATTTCAGTCCTGGCTATAATCTCGACCCCGGAGAGCTCACATCATCCGAGGTGAAATTCAGTATTACGTAACTTAAAGGTTAAAATTTTCGTCGCGCTTGTAATATTTTTGATGCGGTTTTGGAAATCTCCCGTGCGGAAAGCTTCGCATGGAGCAAGCCCGTTAGTATAGCTAACAACCTAGTTTAACTGCACTTTTTAATGTGTTCAGTGATTAGATTTAAGACTCAGCGACCAAAGCAGATGAGCAGCAATGTAGGACTTGCATTGAGCGAAGAAGTTTTGATGTAGCGTCTTAGTGTCTGTAGAGCGCACTAGTTATTAGTCTGTACTATAACAACTTGAAAATTCTGAGGACATATTATCGAGAAATCACCCGTGGAACGAAGCTTCCACAGATTAGGCAAGTTGGTATCACATAGCGCTAAATTCTGTGACTCTGACTGTGTTTGAGTATATTAGGTTATGTATGTTTGTCGAGGATTACAGCAAAATATCTTGGGGTGCTTTTTTCACTAATCGGTAATATGCAATGCGAGCATGACTTCGAATAGACATTCTCTTCCTTTCAGATACTTTGTGAATAGAAAGAGACCTAACCACAGTTTATCGAGGGTGTGTGTGACCCCAAGCTAAGTCTATTACAGTACCACAGTCAATAATAGTAGATTCAGCCTGGCTATTTTAGCTTATATAGTTCATGCACAGTATCTCTGCGGTCTTCACATTCACTTAAGTATCTACACATTTGCCCATTTGCATGGCAAATATTTATTAACGTTTTTAAGGGCTAGCTGAGCCTTGAGTTCTCTGAGATTAATTAATATTCAAATCGTCTCCTTCACTTCTATTGTAAGCGCATTCTTTTTATCCTGTATTTATCCATCCTTTATTCATCTGTCTCGTTCTTGGCTTACACTTTTACCTGCACCCTGATCTCGTAACTAGGTAGTTCTTTTTGTCCGATAGATGATCACATGTTCATGTGTGCTCGTCTGCATCTGTGCTGTAATGCTCGTTCGATCTCTGTTTGTGGGTAAGGAGGCTTCCTCAGTCTCCTATGGCTTTCCTTTATAACTCCGATGAAGGAGGGCGAATGAACAATGCCCTGAATAAAGCACTGCAGCAGCAATAGAAGTGCGTCTTTCCCAATCGCCCACTGGCATAATTCAAGGAATCCCCATATATATATATATATATATATATATATGACTCAGCATAGTCTTACGAGAAATCGGACGTCCTGCCATCTAGTCCTTCGTAGCACGATAATTCAGGCCTTTCTTCTTGATCGAATACGAGGGGGAGTAATATTGAAAAGATATCATTGATGCACAAAGTGACTGATACGAACTGAACTCTGTGATATGATAGGACTTGCACAATTGTTATAATTAACAAGATAAATTTTTACAAAAGGAGATCGCAGGTATGTTTGTGTTGTAGAATGCTTTATATATTGTAAAAGCGTAATATACTTAAATTTGACACTGATTGATTCATTAGATTAACCTTATTCGAAAATTGCATCATTCTATTACGCACCGGTATTCAACACTGTACGCAACTCAGAGTCATACTTTGCATCATTATATAACATTTCTTTCATATTGTGGCCACTCGGTAAGACCAGAATAAACTGCGCGTATACTTGTGCAATAGTATTGGGAAAGCTCGTTCAACCTTTTATATCTAAGTTTACCTACGTGGAAATTATTCCATATGAACATTATTCGATTTTTAGAGATCTCTCACTGTACTAATGGAAATTCGTGGAATGGTTTGTTCAACATTAGTACCGGTGTGTTTATTCGCGGGAACATTCACCTTCCTTTTCCTTTCTGGTATTTAATTTCTTCTGAAAATCTTTGTTTAACAATTGTATATAACCTGCCGTTTCCGTGATTAAAAATTCCGTGATTCAAAATTAATAATTCGCTATATATATATATATATATATATATATATGTGTGCTGCATAAGCTTATATGTATATGGTTCTGTACTTTTAAAAACAAGACTGACTAATCTCGAAAATGCGTCGTAATCTTATGAGTTTGATAGCAAATTGTTGTCGGATATTTCTTTCAGGATGAAGCTTATTCGGACGGATACCAAACGGAAAGCGGTGGAAGTGATGTGATTACAGTGAGACGGATGTTACGCGAAGATGCATCCATTCTCAGCCAATTCAGTCAGGTACTATGAGTCAGGTCTTGTCGCTACCTATTGTGTTATGTTGTGTCTACATTGACCTATAAAATAATAGGCAGAAAAACCAAAGGAGTGAAAACGTTATCATTCCCAAAAATACTTTTTTGCACTTATTAATGTTATTAGTGTAACTTACTGTTCAAGTCATTTAGGTTGTAAAAAAGCTAGCGGGTGCGGGTTTTGAGATGCATACTCTTCGCAGTCGTAAAGTTATTCTTACAAACATTTCATATGCAGTTATCTAAATTTATTAATAGAAAAATTCACCTATAGGGCAAAGGTACTTCGACATTGGATCGCAGTTACGTGTGTCGTTGTTGGCTTATCTATTAGTCACCATTCAACGAAGTTAGCACTGAGTATTATTTAATTTAGAGCGCCTTCCGGGGTGTACATCAATTAAACAATATAATAAAGTTTACTGATTTGGATGGCTTTTAATCATTGCAATACAGAAGTATTGCAGAAGTCATGGAAAACTCCGGAGCGTCTTCCTTACTACGCTACTTCCGTGTGACTACAGTTGGCTAAACGAAGTATCCGGAACTTTACCGTGAACCTAGCAAAATTCCCTTTCACACTTATGGGATTTAATTTATACTAATGAGGTTTTAATACTTCTCTATACTGCAACATTGGCAACCGTAATAACACGAATTTTATGACTTCAGGGCGAGTCTGGATTCGAATCACAGCTTACAACACCGGTGTCTTTAGATGAGGAGTCAAATCAGGGTCACGTAGCGCAAACCCAGACCAATCACCCTATATCGAAGGGTCAATTGAGATTCGCTCGCGAGAGGGCTCAGACTCACACTCCGATTCGGGGTCGTAGAGGTCTGGCGCAACAGCACCAGGTTAAAGCATGTTCTTATTAATACTTTAACCTGTTTTGTTTAATTTCGATAGTCCAACTGGAAATATACAATTTCGGTAACAGGCTTTGTCCTGTGGTGTTAACTTGCGGACGACGCACGATCTAGGTGAATTATTCATGCTTCTGCATACGAAATAGTGACTGTTTCCTTTTTCACCGTTTATTAAAGGCTAGTCGGGTAGAATAGGACTGCCTTAATTACGAACTAAGAACAGTACACCTATCATGCTTAAAAATCAAATGTATGAAATGAATCTAATGTTATCAATTAATAAGTTATATGATTTAAGGCAAAGATCATTAATAGGTTATACGACTGCCAGAACTGTTGATCTGTAGCCCCATCATCGTAATTATTCTCATATGTTTCATTTGTGTCTTTATGGTTTAGGACCGTGGGAGTCCGCGCCGTGGACTACCTGGTTCAGGAAATGTTCTCGGTGCTATTGACCGGGTCGACGCATCCTCGCCTTCACTGGCCAAAAAAATGCAATGTTTGCGTAGTGAGCGCGAAGCTCTCTGTGCGAAGATTCGGGATGTTCGCTCCGAAGAACACATCAGTAGACAGGTTCGTAGCAGTTACCCAGCGAACAGAACTTCTGTTGTAAATATTTATGGCGGTGGTAAGTGCTGATAATTTTTCTATACAATTATACTCGTTGACATGAGTTTACGCCATAATGTGGCTTGCTTTATGTTGGGACGACTGGAATTCTAATTGTAGTCGATGCGTTTACTCGTTTCATCACTGTGGTCGATGCATGTTGTTATTGCTCAATGCATGTTTGATAAAAATTCATTGAACTTAATCAAATGTTTCATTAAATTTATATTTTCATGTTTCATTTTTTAAAGCCTTTGTAGAAAACTTAATGGGTTTACAGGTAACCATCTGTATATATTTTAGGGTTAGACTTTTAAGTATATTAAATGAAGTAAAATCTGAGTTGACTAAAATGTACAAAACAAACGCTGCTTTTCAACAGGTAGAAGAGCAACTGCATACACGTTTTAAACAATTTCGTGCAGTGCACTACCCGCGTTTTCAGTAAAATTCTATCCGCAGTTGAAATTATATATAATATGATGACTAATGATAAATAATGATTAACGTAATATTAATTAGGCCATAAGCAAAACGTAATGTCAAGTAATCAAACTCCGAAATAAAGAGTAATCCTAGAATTGTTATACACTATACAATGTATTATGCTAAAACTTTTAAAAAATGTACCTGTAACTCATTTGTACTATTTTAACTTACTAAACATATTGCCGACGAATAATACGTTTACAGGAGAAGCTGTTGCTTCACCGTGAACTGCTGCAATTCAAGCAATTTCTCTTGATGCGCACATTGGAAAACATAGGTTCTGAGCTCAATTTGAACCGAGGCCCGTGTCAGATGGGTAGCCCGCGTCCACATCGCGGGGAGACTGCTGGCCTTGGAGCAGCCGTCCGGGGCGTCAGCCCGGCACTCACCCACAGTCCACTGTCGCAAAGAAGGTCCAGCGCTTCGAACGCGCCTATCCAGATGAGTCCTCAGCCTGTTAGACAACAGGTATTGATTAGTTCAGATAAAAATGTTACATATTTAATGCAGTTTCGAAAGGTTATTTCACCTGTTATTCCGTGGCAATACAAAAAATAAACGGATGTAAGCTACGCGACTTTGTAGAGACGGTGCTAAACTCGTATTTACAATACTTGAAACGAATAGAGGTCATACTCAATTTGGCTATTAGCGTATTTTCTTCAAAATTTGCTGTAAATGAGTTTAATAAATGATAATATGCTAGTAAATCTTCCCATTTTAGATGTAAATATTGATATGAATAGGAAGGGTATTTCAAGCGCATAGAAAAATTAGAAATGCTCATATATACAGTCGTGATTCACATTTTTAGCTCCTTTTGTTTGTTGCAATGTTGACGTAACGACGACTGTGTTGCATATTATTAGTGTCGATTGTAGTTATTTTGAGCTCTATCCGTTCAATTTAAAATTTAGGTTAGTCTCGAAACAGGTGTGCATGAGGTATTTTAATCGGGTTCTAAAGAGCGGCAGGTGCATGATTTTTAATGTGACTGTCGACGCACATTTTCTTTTCTGTGAGCGTTAGTGTAAAACAAACCCGAATGGAATATCTCCTACATACCTGTTTGTTATTATAAAAATGACCTAAAAATAAAAATATTAAAAATAGTTTTCGATCGACACTGATTATATACTAAACAAATTTTCATTCGTCACATTTTCAATGAATAGATAGAAGGTGACAAATCTTAACCACCCGTAAGAGACGTTTATAATGATTTCTTATTCTTGAAATTGCTTCTCTACAATTACGTGTATACTATGTATGGTCTACACGCTCCCACAAAACAGTTTACGATAAAAAAAAAGCGCATATTATTTTAGTAGGAAGCGCGTCAAGCAAAAACTTACATAAGGGTTTGATTAATAAAATAAATTAAAGTTGGTTCCAGCTAATGGTATAGTACTACATACGATTGTTCGTCAGCAGTGCACATTTGTAAGCGTATGCCTTGGCATGACTCAAACCAAATATTCTGCAATCAATACGAAATATAAAGCAAACATATAAGCTTAAATAAGTTAATTAAAAGATAAATGGAAAGAGTACGCATCAACGTAACACTAATTCTTTCTCGTTTTCAGGCACCACGAGTACCTCCTCACCAGAGCCCCCGTCTCATGCAGAGTTCGCTCTGTTCACCGCTACGGCGTGCGACATGTGGCACGAACATTGCTGGAGGGGTTCCACATAGCCACGGGCCTGTCAGTCCGATGTTGGGCATGGGCACTCCACGAAGTCCTCGCACGCCTCGCATGGGTCGTCAAAGACCTCTTACGGGGGGTCAGGTACATAGCCAAAGCCATTTGGTGGGTCCCTCATCAATGGGCGCCGCTCTTGGTCATCCAAGCTTATCCAGCCCGTCCAAGGGCGCTTGCTCCCAGCTACTGAAAAGTCCACAGCTTAGGCCAAGTCCTCAGGGAAGCCCTCATACCCCTAGAATGGGACCTTCTCTTTATGCTAAACCACGAGGAGTTCCTCGCACAACTACCATCGACTTTAAGGCATTCTCCGGCCAATCTAGTGCAAGAAGGCTGTCGGAAGGTGCCTAAATCTCCTACAACAAAATACTGGCCGTAAATTTGCCCTTAAACAAAACAATATTTACATAATGTAAACTGCCGACAGACAATACGCATTAGACCTAATGGAACGAAACGTTCTAAGGGAATGTTTAAAGGTGTTTATGTGACTTTGGTGTGAGGAGGCGCGTATGTGTGTGTGTGTTGGTCTCACCGACAAACCCATAGGGATTACAGAATCATAGGCATAGCGCTTCGTTTTCCAACATTGAGTCGGCATAATATCCCTTAAATTTACGAATTTTGTAATACGTCATTAAGCGCACCGCAGTAGCTGTTGTGCTTGCTCAAATTTTCTTGTTAGCTCGGACAGCCTGTGAAAGTGCTGTAGAGGCAAACTCCACATATATTTGAACGCATCAGGGAGGGCATAACTGTTATAGACCCTCTGGAATATCTGAACCATCCAGATATTTAGGCTTAGGGGTTAACCATCGATGTTTTATTGAACTGCCCAAAACTGTGTCTACAGTTACGTCTTCACAAACGGGAAGGATGAATATAAAGTGTACAATGGTGTAAGCGTTTTGACCTCATATATTCAAAAAATGTCCCCCACGTGTACAAACGAGTAAACTGTGCAGGTTAAATTATACTCTACGGGCATGTTGCGTCCGTATCCTACCTCTCACTGTGCACTCAATCTTGATTAGTGGTAGAGTGCTCTGCAGATCTACCTCTATGTTTCATACAATGTGTACGGTTTGTCTCACGACGAAGGGAGAAAAAATAAATTTGAAAAAGAAATTGAAAGTCAAAACGAAGGCCGACGCTTGTATAGATTAGCAGAATATATGCATAAATTAGTTTCATCATTTACTGTCACCGGTACTTCTGCTGGTCGATGGCGTTAAATTCAAAATAAAAACAAGGTAAATACTGTTTTTTCCTAATAAATTAATTTAAATTTTATCCAAGCTACGTGCCATATGGTAAAGTAACATAATACTATGAAGGTGCCAATAATTAGCCAGTAGATCAGCGATTGATATAACTCCTGAAAGCGAGATCAAGCGTTGATCGAAACTGCCTGTTTTTGGACTGTTTGAACTCGAAAAAGAGAATAAAGGGAGAACACGTGCATCTAGCTCTGCAGCTCGTCCGCTACCCTTACGCAACTATAAGATTACTAAAAGCAATATATATATATATATATATATATATATA
>MNPL01001535.1:0-37336 GCA_002081605.1 Tropilaelaps mercedesae
ATATATATATATATATATATACATATATATATATACATATATATATATATAAGAAGTATGAAAGGAGAAAGCATTATCTACCTTAAGAAGTGTATCTTTCCTCCTTTTCTGTGGGATGCGAACTAGATGCGAAACTACACAAACTACAGACGCACGGCTTTTCTTTGCTAAAAACTATACTTAATGTTATCGTTTTGGCTGCTGTTGTTTTCTTCGGTTGTCCTCTAGATTTCTAACAACAGAAGTATCACAGGGCCGTGGCCGCCGCCTATAGTCGGCAGTCACTCGTCGGCTCACATTGTGATTCACCCAATTTCATAGACCTGTGTCATCATTGACCTGACCTTTTACACGTATTAGACCTCCGCGAGTATTAGGTTCACGACGAACTGCCTCCTCGACGATGAGCTTTTCAAGTCTTCTACTAGCCAGCTAGATAAAGACGGGTAAACGAAGAAGGCATTTTGGTACGTACAACTCGATGTCTAAAAAACTTGGGACTCGATATGCAATTAAGTTGGCATCTACCTTACCGTATCGTGTAAAATGAAGAAAAATGTATAATTGGTGAGATTTGTCCCGTCATTTCCGAAGAACAAAGAGTTACCAATATTGGTATTTATGTTCTATAAACGTTTGTTACTCGTTTAGGTTCTTTTACTTCTAGTTAAAAATATACAGACATACGTGCACGCAGAACCGTCCCATTTGGCTGCGTGCAAATATTCTGTACGTGCCGCGAAAACAGAATAGAGTTTATTCGCCTATCTAAAGCCAGATGCTGCAGATGGATATTCATGTAGCGATGGCCAAATAGTAGAGCCAAATTTAGGCGACAAGTTCATGTTTATCATACCCTACGGTAACTTCACTCGGCCAGACTCAATTGTAAAGCGATGGTGCCACTTTGTTACCACAGCTTCATCGCCTGAAATGATATCCTCCACAACAATATGGACACGTCTTGCCAATTTTGCTTAGGAAGGTAAAAGTAGTTTAAAGCGTCCCACCTATCTTGCTACTCGATTGCAGGGATTCGTTTTGTCTTTTTGCTTTTTTACCTTAATTGAAGCTACGTACGATACGGTACAATCCTTCATTTCCAAATCCTGGAAATAGCCTACACACAGTCTAAATTCTTCAGAGATGCTTCTCACACACTGTATAACTTTTCCACCTATTCAATGAAATGTGTTATCTTATTACTCTTATTATTAATGATGGGATAAGCCTCTCCGCGATGGTCTTTTGCTTGATGTTTGATTCCTTTTATCTCTCACATGTTCACACTTCTGCGAATCAGGTGCACTGCAATATGCTTTTACGCATGCGCGAGGGTCCATTCTATTTCAGCAATTCTATTTCAAATCGAAGTTTTAGAAAGTTCGATTTGTAGTTCAAGCTGTCGTACACACTCCAGAGATGATTCTTCACATAGCGATTATTGCTATGTAACTTCTTGTCTAGTGATGACTGTGATGCGGTTCATTAAAGCATTTAACAATTTTTGGTAAGGAGGCATTAAGCATTGTGGTAGTTCTTATCTCAATCCTCTACAAGCTCTGTTATTTCTTGTGACTTTGCAACTCGCACAGGCGATACCCCTCTTCCCTAACGCATACTTGATTAGCATTCAAGACTTCGCATAGGTACACTACGTCATTGACGGCATATTTACCCTATGACAAACAATATTTCAGTTAATAGCTTTGATCAACATTTGATCTTGGCACCTCAGATCAACTTATTCAAATCATTGTCCTTGTTTCTGCTACATTACTACTACTTCACCACCAACCGTTGGACGTTAGCAGCACTACCTGCTGACGCACCTATTAGAAGACTTTGTTCCCTGCTACATACGTTGCTCTAAGCGGACTTTAATATGTACTGTTTCAGAAGCAATATGTAGCATTTTCTAATAGCTAAACAAGACTAACCTGATCACAAAATCCTCATTAATTATTCTTTGCGAATGGTCATGAGGACTAGCCGGCCATTCGTTGTACACGTGTCTTTCAGCCGCCACGCTCAGATTCAATTAAGCGACCCCCGGTGCCAAATCCGATATGCTGTGACAAATAGCATCCAACGTACCGGCCACCATTTATCCGAGTGTGGGTCAACTTCGTTGCGGTTTCTCTTTGCCATCATTCTGTGATCAGTCAGTTTCTTCAAACAAATCGTTCAAATGATGACTGTTGATCAGACAATGTGCTCCTCCTCCCTTGCATTCTCTACCTTTCTATTTTCATGATGTTGCTCTTTTATGCTATGGATTTTTATCCAGACATCGGTGGGGCTGCTACAGGATCCTCGGATCCACTCGACCGTACACCTACTGACTATTGCGACATCGATGGCTTGTCGGACTTGCCTGCTTCTAGGTACGCCCTTCATTTTTCCAAAGCTGTCGATCCATATTGGCTCCATGCCCCCCCGTACCCATCCTTCTTTCTAGTGGTTTTTCTCCTGTATTCGGCGGCTTTCGCGGCAGAAAACCGCCAAGAAATAAATTTAACCAGCGAAGCAGTCGGCAAAACACTTTATCATCTTTTATGCCCATCGCCCCTAAATTATTTTTGTCTTTAGCTGCTAACGCCTAACAAACATTATACTTAGCAGGCCATTGTCGGCGTTTAATGGAAGATTGTTCATTTCCGGCAATTTGTTCGCCAAGGCAAGTCGACTTAATACCCAGGCCAGAGAATGCGAAGATACTTTATTTGTTCTCTTCAGAACTTTCACGTCCTACCGTCTACTTCTTTTCGCCCCATTCACCAATCGTGTGTGGACGTTATTTTAAGCCCTCGAGGCCTCTATCAGCTCTAAAAATTTCTCATTAAAAACGCCACTTCAGCCACGGTATGTGGACCTCTTTGCAATGAGGCGGACGAACAGAAAGATTTATCGGTCGAGTAGCTGAGATTCGGTGGGGCATTCGTGGTGTTCACGCAAAACGTCAGGCTAATAAAAAAACGCCATTTCATTTATACTGCAATCCTTTCTGCCGTGTCACCGTCGTCGAACCCCATGCTCCAACATTGTGATTCGATTGAGACTCACTTGTGTACGTCCTGCCCGCCTATCCTGTTTCATTTACTATTGCTAAAGGTGTTCACTGTTCAAGCGAATGTACATCGAGAAAATTTTCGACGGTTATGGGCTGATGAAAATTCTTGCTCGATTGCACCATACAGAGCAAAACGTTCATATTTCAGCCTAAAGTTCGCTAACTCAGGCGCAGGCCATCGTCTACTCGGCTGTTCATATGGACGTGTTCGCGGTACTTTCTGGTTGATCATTCTGCTGCTGATGTTGCTGTTGTTGTTGCTGCGTCTGTAACTTTTGATTTTGGTGGACGACAGCAAGTTCATGTTTGACCGCTGCAGCAACCGAATGAGGACCCTCCTTGGCCGCAGCCATAAGGGCAGCCGACGCTTCTCGGCCATGGGTCAGCTTGCGAGAGATAATTCGCACGGCCGAGAATCGCGCACGTTTGTACGCTGCGAGCACACCAACTCCAAGTACGCGCAGGCAGATATATTGCACGATGATGGCCAAACCTACCGAGAGTGAGCGAAGCGCGATGTGCGTGTACAGCTTAACGACGAGGATGGCCGCTGTGGCCGAACAACCCATGAGGGCAACCACGCAACACGTTTGTACCCAATTCATTGTCGACAAACCGGACGGTAGCCAGACTTCACCGCGTTCCAATTCGTACTGAAAAACAACCAAACAATGCCGTTTTCTTTCATTTTACTAAAATATTCTCGCTCTTTTTGCTCCTTTATTGTACTTACTTCTTGTTACTTTTATTGTTTCTTAATGCAGCTACTTTTTGCTACTTTTAATGTCTCATTATTTTTTCCTCATCTCATCACAGATTCTAACGCGCGATGCGATGAGGAAAAAATTGAGGAATTAATTGATGACTACTAGTCATCGAGGCAGGAGGTACCCTTGCTCGATGCTAGCTTAATGCGAGATCTTCTAAGTTTGTTAGTAGACTTGCGCGGTTTAAAATAATTCACTGAAGAACCTTTGGGTGTCTGCAGCCTATTAACCCTGTGAGCTATGTAGCATCAAACTTGAATAGGAAAATTATCATTATGATCTCTTCCTCCTACATCGCGATTATATGTATTGTCAACACTTGTTGGCCAGGCCGCGTATTTATGTTGTATAATTCTTGATTCGCCATTCCACTTTCTCTTATCTTTCACTCTTTCAGTGTAGCATAGTTACCTCTTCATTGCAGACTTTGCAACGGCTGCACTGTGAACTGGCGGCACTTTCAACGAGCCACGTTTTGAGACAATCATGGTGCACCACTGAAACATCGCCCCGACAATTGCAAGGTCGTATCAGGGGTCCAGCATCGCGCCGATCGCTGTCGTAACAAATAAAGCACTCCGGTGGGCCGAGACGCTCAACAGAGCCCAAGTCTGTAATGGAAACACAAGCACAAAGAGTCAAATCCATCACGACTATGTACATATTGCGTTTCTAATTGATCGCTCACGGCACTTTATAGCAAAGAGTTGACTAATCATAACAGTTCTCCGCGTTTTAAAGCTACTTAGGCGTTAAGTTACAGTAGTTAATGCTAGGGTTGCCGTTGTGCCAACTACTTCCTAAATTATGCCAGGCTGCGGTAGTCGTTTCCAAAGACGTTTCCAAATGTTTTCTTTGTTCTGCTAATTAATTGAATAGACACAGGAGTACCAAAACCTTGTAAGTGTTAATGAAGGTTTGATGGTCTTCGAGAGGATGCTCTTATATTCGTTGGCTCGAACCTAGACAATTATGTAGAGCTTACTAATACACTTCTCGAGGAACATAGACATTTCAAGGTTCCTCCCGACCATAGCCTCTATTTAAATTTGATTCGCATGACGCACACAAACGGACGTCGTAGATGACACTACACGTTGTTGTACATACCGCCGCTGAACCTCGCCGAGTCTTCAAATCCAGAACTTCGAATCTGGACAGGCCTACGTACGAGTAGCCGTTTCGGATTGAGTATCCACAGTTGTTGCGGCTGCACACAGTTCCACAGAACGCAGGGAAACCAGAGGGCCAGGCCGATCTCCATCAGACGGAACGACACTTCGTAAACGTTGCGGGACACGAGAGCAATTTGATCCTTCCACAAAGGGCCGGTCATATCAGAAAGGATGAAGATTGCTGTCACCAACGTCAGCAGCGCGTAAGTCACCAAGCCAACCCGACTCTGATGTTGTTGCGATCTAATAATCGCATCAAAGGAATGAAACGACCTTAGACTTACGAACTAACACGAACCACTAGGTTAAAACTTAGACGGCTCCTCAGATTGTTTTAAACATAATCACGACATTGCACTGTTACATTAATAGAGGCAAACGATCACTGGTAAGAAAACAAAGCGGTACCGTGGCAAAGCGAGAAGTATCATGTCGAGGAGGGCTCGTTGAGGTTGTTTCGTAGCCAACTCTAAGCTGGTACTACGGGCTTGCCTTTGACATACGAACCAGTTACAAGATTCTAACCACTTGGTTATTGCAGTGTCGTCTGCTGCCACATTGCAATCCAATTCTCAGCACCGTACACTCTAAAGGTCGTCATCTGTGATTGTATTTTACCAATTTTGAGACATTTAAAAAAGCATTTACAGATTTTACAGGTAGATTGTCTTCTCTCAACTAAAGAGTGGATACCTGTCTGGCACATGGCTGACTTCCGCATGAGGTCCGAGCGCGGTAAGGAAGGCTCCACGAATTTTGATAAACACCTCGACACCATAAGCGAGGAAGGCAACAACTACGATGACCATTAGAACTGCAAATGAGCCGTTGAATACTCGAAACAGCAGTGCCTGTTCCGCCTCGTGATATCCTACGTATACATACACATAATAACACCAACAAGAGACGTCAGCTCGGTCGATCTTAACCTCGGACTTTGCATTGGTCAACAAAAATTCATTTCATTTAACACTAAAGTAACTGGACAATTAAAAATAGATGCTACTGGTTTTCCTATGAGCATACTGCCTTTGGGCGGTAGGAGTACAGCAACCAAAACTTAAAAAAATTTTTCTTTGTCCAGCTTTTACTTTCCAGTAGTAATAGTCATTATTTAGGCGACACTAATTATTCAAAGCAATTGAGTTGATGCGTTTTTACTTCCCGCGATTAAATGATCTGATGGACGTTTTATGCACAGAAGTGAAAGGATCCGTTACCTACGAGGAGCTCAACTACATTCATGATTGGCATAGGCTGGAGAAAAACGACTGAAATTGAAGGCCCGTCAGTGAAATTCAACCGGTTAGATCAACCGGATCATCTCACACACCAGGAGCCTCTTCGAGGGTAACAATTACATTAAACATAATGCATTCATCTAAAGTTTTCCACCGATTTATTTTGTAACTTCGCTCTTTCAACGAATCATATGTAGGTTCGCTACATGGTGACTACGGCATACCACTAAACTTAACAAAAAGGGAAAACAAGATGTTTTCTACGATGAAGGAAACAAGTTTTTGTTCAGCTCGTATATCAATCAGCTCTTTGTAACGCGATGCATGCGTTTGTACGTATCAATGTCCCCTTAAAGATAGGCCTCATGTAGAGCTGTTGCTATATTTTCAGAGGAACATTACCTTGCGATTTAAACCATCCTTCGCCACCATTCACACTTATGCATGGACAAAAATAGCCTCAGTGGCAGCCAAGCCTGCCTGCGCAACGCAGATAAAGACCTGGTGTGCCTATCACGGTACGGCCGTGGATAGCCATCCAGTTCATGCGCGAGCCTGTTGGCAGTGGCTCTGCTGCTTCCCGATCAATACCTCCTCAAAAGTAGAGTTCACAACGCTGGGCGGCATATTCGAGGAAAGCGGAATGACACACGATATAAAAAATATCCTAGAGTCCCACGCCAGCAGGCCAGCGCCATATTATCGATCAAGCGACAATCATTCGGGGGGATGTGGCTCTCGGCTACCGGAGAACGCCGATTATCGTAGGAATTGCTCTGCAAAACACATTCATAAGTGCACGGGGATACGTTCGCACGCCTACGCACAATCCAACAAGATTTAGAAACAACCAATGGAAATAACTGTGGTCGTTTCGCACGACAACAAAGTAATATTGCTAATCGTTAATAAGTGTTCTACGTCCGTTGCCGACGTACGTCTTACAGAGCCTACAGAGATTGACATGCTAGCCACGTGCTCTGTGGCCAACACCCTTCGTTAGCCCCAGTACTTCCGAATCGTATGAAATTCATCTACCAATATTAGGTTGCACTTGCTCTTGCCCAAGACAGCCAACTGGTACAAACCACCGAGCAGCTCACTTGCAAGATGTTTGTTTCTGACAGGAGAGAAAGTCAACTAGAAAATTAAAAATTGAAGCGAAAGAAAACTACAGATGGATAAATTCTCTCAGTTTAGATACGCGGCTAGAAATAGTAACAGCAATACCTCTGCTATCGTGCTACAGTATTTTCAAATATCGCAAGTCACACGAGAATATAAATAAGATCCCTTTGTCGCGTCACCAGACAATCGATATTAGGGGTTAGACAGCACTGTACTGAAAATTCAGAAAAGACCCCATTGTACGTTCTCAAGTATGCCCTAAGCCCTAAACCACACGCAAGACGCAGGTTCTAAGAGACCTTTATAGATAATAACCGAGATGCAATAGGCGGCATCGTTTCCTTGTCACTTACCGGCATATTGTGACGCGATCATCTCGAGAAAAAGAAGGGCGTAGGTCACAAAATTGAAGACAATGAAGCCCAGAAGACTTTTGGTCAGGAATCCTGGCGGGTCAAAACGGGCATCCCGCACATGGAACAGCTCTGCCCAGAGACAGACAATCAACGAGGAGCCTGCAACATAAGATGGTGTAATAACAGATCCTTTTAGCATACATGAAGTAATACAACGAAAAAATATTTTGCGGAAACAGTGATCCGCTCTCGTCCACAACTTATTATGTTTTTTCCGCTTTTTTGCAGTATACAATAATGACTAGGGCAATATGCATAGAAGATACGTTTCAAGGATATCAAACATGTATATCAATACCATAAGAAAAACATTAAATATATAAGAAAAATTAGTTTTTACTACTAAACGATTGACACTACTCGTACTGATAATCCTCAGATAGTCAACCCCTGCGAAAGTGGAGTTAAACTTGAGCAATTGCACCGACAGCAACTGCATGCGCATATTTCTTTTTTTGTTCAGATATGTGCACGCATTTCTATGTTGGTTAATACATAAACCTGTAACTTTATTTTGTATGTGCTCCAAAATCATTGTCGAATAAAACGTCATACTTCCCAACATTGGCAATAGATTTAATGACCTTTCGAATGTGACTGTATGTGTCTGCTTTGGTAAAAACAATAAAGAACGCTATGCGTAAATCGAAAAAAACAATGTAGCTCAAACGCAAGTGACGGTGAGCCATAAACCGCTTGTAGCCGGGCCACCGCATTTCTTTTAGTTTTCAACGAAAGAATGAACATCAACGTAAGTACAGCCCTTTTTCCGTTGACTACTGGTTGGTGCAACAAAAACGGAGAGAGATTATGGTCAATCCCCACACTATGATGATTGACCTTTTTGTACTATCTTACACTTATAGGCCCTTCTTGACCTTGCATGCATTGTTGTCCATCATTTTGTCCCACTGAACCATCTTAAGCAATGACAAAGGAGGTCAACGAACTCATAAGGGTAGTCACTTTCGTGCACCTGCCACTTAAGTGTATAAAGGTCATACGTGCGAAACAGGGAAAGAAGCACTGCTTGGGTACACTCGAAAGAATCACTCTCCGGGTAAGGGTATGAACATAATAAATTATTATATACATGAACGGACCCTTTTGGCCTAATATTGCCTCATGACATTTGGTCAGCTGTGAGCTTCTCGGCCAATCCAGAGTACACACGCGTGATTACATTTGGTTCGCGCGTTCGTTACGGCTCATATTATCACGTATAGGATGGTCGCCGTATAGCATCACTTCCTTCCCAATCGTATCGCCTTCGTATGCTTCATTGCGGCACGTATTCAAAACTTAGCGTCGATATCTATTGCGTGTCCGTCACTTATATAAGTTAACGCTAGGGATTATAGGTAAGCCCGATTATTGTAATCTCCCGCCGATGGAGAGGAAAAGGAAGGGGGTATTCACCGTACAGAGTTATTCGCCTTTAACGACGAACCCATAAACTCCGATTGTCTCCCATGTACCAGAGAGTTGCAACTCTACCAATGGGTCCTCTATCGATAGGCTAACGACCAACGCGTGCTGTTAAGGTCTTACAATGGAAGCGTTGAGGCAACGTGACATGTCCAACGGAAGCGATCACATCGCAGAGCTCATCACGCGGCGCTAACGTGCGGTCACGTAACCTCAACATTGCTGGCGCACCTACTTGATAGGGCAAAAGAAAGGAGGCCGAACGGCAAGAACTACATGGTTTAAATTTATTTGAACGAGATCTGGGTAGCAATCGGCACGTCGTCTGCCATGCTGGCCGGATAAAACTATCGCCCATGGCAGGAAGCATAAGTTACAAAAAAAAGGGAACCCCTTGCGAATACTCGAAGAAAAACGTAAAAAATAGGTCCAAACAACATCGATTACTGTGACGGGTACTTGTAAGAGATTACCAGAAAAGTAGTATCGTGTTAGACACCACATTGATTTGTCCCTTATCATAACGATGCACCTACACCCTTGCCAGAATGCACGAGAGACTCGAACTTAAAAAAAAATCGGCCGCATCTTCTTAACTTTATCTATGAGCAGGTTTGCTCCTACGTCAAAAACAAAAGGTTCCGCCACAGAATTCTCTATTAGATGCGGGCCGAAATTGAAAAAGGAATTATTTAAACAAATCATTAAAGTAGCTTCAGAAAAAATATTTAAGCCTATCTCAGTAGAAATTCGTGCATGCCAAAATTGTTATTTTAGCAGCTCACCACATGTCTCAAGAAAACCATCCAGTCCACGCTAACAGATGTTCCCCTGTGCATTGATGAAAGTTTTCATTTTTATGATTTACGACGTCGCTTGAATGGCACCGGGTAGAAAAGTGGTAGCGACTAGATTTCATATTTACCGGGCAAACAGTAAACGCCGGGACGCTAGTTCGTTAGTTCGTGAGTTGCCAACTAGGCGCCAAGGAATACCACAACAGCAGCCTAGTAACGTGGCCCTGGACGGTGATTGAACAGTTGGTAGACATCTCTTCTTAAAAAGCTCCCTTTTTCATATAGAACAAAGGCGTTATATGCCGCCAAAGGTTGCTAAAAATAAAAGCAGCCTAAAGTTCGCAGGGGGTTCGGAATCACTTGACGCACAAATCCTTGTCTATTACGCAGAAACTTTGAGTAGACGAATTTTAAGATTTTTCTTTCTGTGAGTCGTTCGAGTGCAAAGCAGCCATTATTGTTCTGTTGTTACCAGCTAAGAGCATTACTTAACCGGCTAGAGCATTCGGCGATCAATATTTTCACTGCAAAAATTGTGTTTAAAAAAGTATGACACATGTGCAACAGTATTTCGTCTTACGCAATCATACCATTTCTAGTCACTGTTGCTAAGATGTATTCCAAATGGCTAACCTCCAATTGGATATTATACTTTTAAAATCATTAGTTGTGCATGTGGTTTGGCAGACCCTGTGAGTGGCATACCCAATGCTTGGTGACGTATATGCAATAGGAAACAAGAGACGAAGAAACAGTGAGTTGCAATATAATCATATGTTAAATGTTAAATGTCAAATGTTAAAAATGCTTCTGATACTCGAGTATATATATATATATATATATATATATATATAGGTGTATGAGATGGATCAACCCAAGATGTACACGCCCTTTCTTCTGTAACCGAAGAGAAAGATGAACCGGCCTGACAATTAGTGCTCACAAAATTCCTCAAAGCGATGAAATCCATCATTTTTCCGTGTCTTATTATTGTCCATAATTCATTGTTGAGTTCATAGGTTATCGTGTTGGTTCTTTGCTATTGCTATAACATCTCGGCAATGGCACATGATTAAATAGCAAGCCTTCTCAATGCCCATAGAGATTAGCGCTGCAAACGGATTTTATTGCTCCCAAAACAACAAGCGTTAAAGCGATTCCGTAGACACGTTGAAACAGCTACTAACGGGAGAGCATACACCGTCGTTTAACTCAGTTACGCCAACTGGTGATTTCGGACTGCGTATCCGGACGCTCCACTGATTATAGCCGGAATGAACATTCGCATTATGGTCGTCAACTTTACAGTTCATCATTCAGGCGGTGAAAAGGAAGAAAGCTATCTAAGGGATGCGGTTTTAGCCTGTTGCTGCATGGCTAATATCAATGGCTTCCTCGCGACAAGAAAGAAAAATGAGAAAGTCATGCAAAGAAGATGAAGAACACCGCTCGAATATACAACTAAATTGTCTAATAGTAAGAAAAAAAATTTCTCTGATAGAGTGAGTAAGGGGGTGGATGAAAAACATATGAGGTCAAGTACAGTAATTAATGTAGCTATTAAGGACTTAATTACACTTACAACTAACTCATAGAGACATCACTGTATGCAGAAAAAGTTTATTTAAACGAGCCACTTTGCATGTTTTCGAATTCGCTATTGACCAAGTTGCGTTACACTGCACATTTTCTCCATTTTCTTTCTGTCGTAGTCAGTAAAGTCATATGCAATCGATGCTGTCTAAAAAATCACAGTACTGGCGTCTCATATTGATAAACGATGTTGTTTTCTAGCCTACTGAAAAAGCCGGCGTCCCTCATTTCGTGCCTCAGTAAGTACGTGATATCAGGCTGTATTGGCTCAAAAGGTATTTGTGTCATTGAATCAATTGGGTGAGACGGTAAAAGGAAACCTAACCCGTTTTTCTGTTTAAGTTGAAGAAGTTACGCGTAAATAGGAAAAGGTGGATGGTGATCTCTGAGGTGCTTCAACAATGGCAACCCTTACTAGGTATTATTGGAACCTGTGCGCAATAGCAATCAATAACTTCAGAACTGCGACTAACGACTGCGTCAACGGGAATACCTATTAAAACAGACTCGATAAGAGGAAGCCTATCAGTAGGAAGGATTTAGTAAGGAAGAAGTTACAAAGAAATAGTGCTATCAATCGTTTTCGCTGTCGATTTCACTTTTCTTTGGGAAGAGGTTAGATACGTAGTTTGCAGTTTAGGGATCTCTTTTGCTGTGGTTGCGGCAAGCTATTTACTAGATAGCAATGACGCGAGCGCTTTTAAGCCCACAGCCATATAAGCGATAAACTTTACTTAGATTTTCATCGTAAACCTTTAATATTCGGTGCCAATAAGGACAAAATGTTTTCAAAAGAAATATAAACCCACTCTTATCTCCCACCGACAGGATGTCCATTTGTCTTCTAAACCACATTGTAAAAGGATTATTGTAACTAATAGTGTTCAGCGCTACTTCATAGCTCGAAGATATCACAACAACCAGTATGGTTGGGTAACATCCTGCGGCAGGAATATAGTACTACACTAAAGTTGAACATTCCTAGAATAATTGAGGCACTGGACTTTTAATAATTGACGCACTTGTCGGAGCATAGTGAAAGAGAGAGTAGTTTTGACGTTCTAGTGGGTACGATTCAACGTCATTTGGCCAAAGACCTATATCCCGATGTACTGGAATAAAATCTCGCTCAATGTAACATCGTTCGCCTCATGGAGCTTTTCTAGGTGTATATACATATGTATAGAGCGAATATTTATTACACGTATCGGATCCATGTAACCCCTGGATGGCATAAATAATTAAATTGCTAAACTGCCTCAATGCTATATCAATTGCACACCAACAGACATGGCTAACGGCGTTACATACCTGTTAGAAGTAGCGGATAGTAGGCCGACAACAAGCTTTTGGCCCATTTCAGTTCGGCGTTGTCCGGACTCGAGAAATAGAAGCCACGGAGAGCCGTCGCCACACAGATGAGTCCATAGAGCGCTTTCTGAGTGGTTAGCCGTAAAGCGTGCGCCAGTCGACTTGAACTCGGACTGACACCGGGATGACGCTGAAACTCACACCGGATACAGATGGCCAGTTGGACAAAGCTGATCGCACAGATTGTGTAGAAGATCGTTGAGAAAGCGATGTAGAAGGATAGATTTGGCTCCTGGCAGGTGCCACCCGCAAATTCGACCTTGCAGTAACAAACACCTGAAAAGCACTCCCCGTTGCCTCCACAGCCCGCCGCGCATATCGATGTGTTAGGGCTCCCGTCCGATGAGCCACCGGCTCCAGCCAGCATGGCAGACAAGGCAAGTCCTCCGGGATAGCCCGGACCTACATAGAGGAAACAATGAGAGATATGACACGAAAAGTTGTGTTCAAAGATAATCCGTCACGAGTATACATTCCGGTAAACGTACAAACATCTTATAAATACAATGAAATACTAAATACATCAAAAGAAAAACTAACCAAGTGGTCATTTTCGAGTCTCTTGTAGGCAAGATGCATAGAAAGGTTACAGCGTGTTTAGTAATTTGCTAAATGGTGCAAAAGCATGGACATTCTAGCCAGATTCGTGGTGTAACAAATCGTGTTCGGTGAAGTCAATTTTTCCGGGCGGAACTAAGGCACGACTGTCAATTCCATAAAAGCGGCGAACGCTAAATAAAAAAATTCCGGTGAAGTGAAACTGTGGTACGTTAACGTAACAGTGCCGCTTCGAGTACTAACAAGACGTTCAACCAAAGAACAGTGTTTCTACGATGAAATAAAAGGAAACATAGCACGTGGTGGACTCATCGACATTTGGATAAGAATAAGAAGCAATATTTCACGTGTACCATATAGAATGTCACTTATAGCAAGCAGAGGTGTATACACAGATAAGACGATCACTATTAACCTTTACGATTGCTCCTGACCTTTTCCATTTTGATATGACTCGTTTAGTAATACTGGACGTTAACGAAGTGAATCAAATTCGTATAGCAGGTTCGATTGGCAGCAAAGAGACACTATTATCTAGTTTACAAAGTCCTACAAAAATGTGTACTTTAATAATCTAATCAGATTAAATTGAAAATTTTATTGACTTGCACAAATTTGGATAATGATATATATAATACGTTTATTATTTTTTATGTTTTCTTGATTTGCTAAACAATGTTCAGTCACTTTCAGTGTGTTTCATTGAATCCTAAATTTCGCCTGACATTTTGAAATAGACAGATTTGAGACAGATAAAGGCCACCGCGTTTGCTATCTAATTATAGAATAAATACGGGTTTGCTCTACGTCTAGATCTAGAGCTGTTTTTCTTTTAGTTACTTGTTTGAACTATCAAGGTGATTAAGACCATGTATGCCCATAGCCACTATAGCAATTATTCATCGCTCTTAGACATCATTTCTTTTGTCCAAAATATAAGCTACAGGCTTCATAGACGAACATTGCGACTCGAGCGTTTAACTAGTGCTATTTGCTTAGTCAAAAAAACGTGTCATCAGAGTCTCTGAATTTTTTCTCTAGTATGTTTGGAAGTATGTGACGCATATCATGTGAAACATGCCTTTATCTACTGTCACAAATTTACGATGGGAGTGCAAAAACCCTTCAGAACAAACAATGCTTTGTTGAAAAACTCGTAAGAAACTTTTGTTGTGCCATTATTACACTATTGATTATACAAGCAGTCCTATTAAAAGCAAACAATCATTCGAACGTACCTTGGCTGAAGTGTCTCCGATAGAGTTTTTCGACAATAGCGTGTGGGTCCGAGCCAACACCGACCGAGTGATGTGTCGCACCTAGCGCGTTGAGCCCACCTTGTCCCGTATGGTTCGAAACCGGATTCGATACAGACGCAAATGCACCACCAAGCGATTCACTCAGCCGGCAACATATTCCCGCTGCCGATGATGATATTGCATCACCATTACCCTCCGAACCTGCGGAGGGTAGCGAAACTGCTGCTGCGATTCGGGTATCGAGCGCCAGTTGGGAAGAAGGCTCCGGCTGCCACGCGACTGGTGGCAACGATTGGGCCGCTCCGAGCGCGGACGCAGGAGACCTCAGGGTAAGGCCGGCTCTGGTCATCGTCTCATCGCCTCGCCCTGCCCCACACGCTGGCACCCACCCCAATCACCGAAAACTACGGCGTTACACTGTACCACGTCACGACTACGACAGGTTCACGCACTTCGCCAGTAACGATGTGGCCTGGTGTTGCAAGATTCTGCCCGTCGAGTAGTAGGACGACAGGGAGGTCGAACATAGACTTAAAAACTTGGAAAACAATTTTAGAGAAACGGCGTCGTGACGATAGGCAGGACACGTCCCTTCCTTTTGTACGCACTGATAGGAACGATTATCACATATCATGAAAGCTTTCACCTAGGCCGAGAGAAAAATCGAAAACAACGGAAAGCACCGGTTAAATCGACTGACTAAACGGGTAACGAGCATAAACGATTAGTACGATTGTTATAATTACATGACTACACCGAGTTACGGGTTTACGCGAATATGAACTAGTATTGATTATCATTATTCTTGCAAACTTCGTTTCTGTTCTCGTCATCCACAAAGCTTTACAAGATGGGTAGTTTTGATGAGTGATGTAATCGCTTACGTTCCAAATGGAAGCGTGCACTTGAGGTTCAAATAATATTCTACACCTTCTTGCACTGGTTAAAACTCCAACTGAATACACAAACGGATTCTCAAGTTCGTCGTAAAATTTCCTGGTTTCAAAATCGGCGGTAAATAACATTGCAACAAAATGCGGATATTTCTAAATTGTTTTATCATAAGCAACCTTTGTCTACAAACTCAAATGACGTTGACACAAATTAAAAGCATTACACCACTTGGTAGATGTTATACACTATGTGATTCCGAATACACATCGCACGCTTTTCCGCGTGCGACCCACTCACCAAGTGGCCTCTTCACTTTAGTCTAGTGCTACTTTAACTCTTGAATTCGCATTGTATGGCTAGAGGTAAGTATTTGTGCGGCAGTGTATTGCGGCACGAAAGAAAAGCCTTAAACGCGCATGAGTACCGCATACTTTCCTTGGCCGCCGTTTAGTCTACATATGGGTACAACGTGGCAGTGCATAGGTCAATCTTCTTGCTATCATCTCTAACCTTGAAACAATTTAAACGAACGTTCTCATAGTAGAGCTATTCCATTTGTAGTTCTCGTCTCACGTATCATATCATTGCCAGCATTCCCTCCTTGTGTATAAACCGTTTTGTGAAGCGAGTCTTACTGCGTCAACATGTCAGCCATAATCTCAAGCCCAGCTACGTTCAAATAAGGGATATGTATACATCATAACGGTTTAGTTACAGTAGATTGGACGTACGTCTTTAAATTATGACTATGTTTTTCAGTTTTCCTACTCGTCGTACAATGATTTTCACAATTTGACACCAGATGGGCGCGATCTAGCTTTCCACTTGGGTTCAGGCCCTGCCGCTACCATTTCATAAATTCTGGTTGAACATGTAGAAAAAACATAGGCGGCTTAGTCAAGCAATTCGTCGCCTAGCTTCTTATCTCCCAAACATTTATTCGCGACACGTCACTTTTTGTTTGTTTAAAGCTTCGTCTGATCTTTCCCCCAAAAATAGCCGCATAGCTGTCAGGTGCAACGAATATTCGCCTATAAGCTGAGTAGCTTGGTGCGATGCCTCCATCAGCGCACAATAACGAGAAAATTGAAAATTGTTCCCGAGCATGTTCTCCTCCATTGCCTCCAGAAGCAGAATCATTTCCAATAAATAATCTACTGTGACCATAATTTGTCGACAGAGTGCTTTCCTCACAAATTGCTCATTAAATTAGGGATATGTAAAACATAGGATGAAGAGTCTCTGTGGACATGCTGCACTATAGCCCAGTATCGACTTCAACGTCAAGCGTCAGCAGCAGCATCGACAAACGCAATGAACAATAGTCATTTAGAGAAAAGCAGTAGGGACTGGAATTATTTGAAAAATATACATACAATGTGTGTGTGTGCGCGTGCGTGTGTGTTTGCGGGCGCGTGTGTTTGTGTTGTGTGTATGAGTGCGTGTATGTACGTGTGCATGCATATATATGTGTGTGTGTGTATGCGTATACGTGTGTGTGTGTGTGTGTGTATATATGCGTGTATGTGGGTGTGTATGCGTGTGCGCCTTGTTTGCATCGGCATATCGACTCGGTTGCCAACTTTCTCTAGTTAAACTAGTTAGTGCTCTCATCTCCAGCATTTGTCTAACATTGAGTCTTCCTTCTCGGCAACGCTAAAATTACACCGAATGAAACTGTGCCAGGTGGATGTGTGCTTGTGACATACCCTGTCGTATTACGCACTGTGGATGTTAACGCTCGAGCAACATAAAGTGGCCAAAACCATTCGAAGAATAAATGCGACATAACACTGAAGATAAATTCTAATTCTCGTTTTTGTTTTTACAATCAAAAGCATGTCCATTGTTTGTGCAAACGTCAACAATCAACTCCAGTGTAAAGGCTTACACCTTGTCGACAGCATGCCCTCCTCACAAACTGCTCGTTAAATTGGAGCATAAATAAGTAAAATATAGGATAAAGAGTCTCTGTGGACATCCTACACTATGGTATAGTATAGACTCCAACGTCAAGTGTCAGCAGCGACACCGACAGACGTATTGGAAAGAACACGTCTCTGCTTGAATCTGAATGACGCAAATGGAATGTATATTTGTGAAAATAATGGTTAAATAAATGTATGAACTCATTACAGAGTCCATGCCTCTTTAATGGCCACAAACAAAAACACCAACAAAACATGTGTTTTTCAATTCCATTAAGTTCTGGAAAGGTATTCCCCACCTCTACTCAAAAATACATAAATAAAAATCATACATCATATTTGTTGTTCACACCCGCACTAGCAAAATTCGATGCAGCGGTATTTAAGAAAATTACCCTTATAGCGTCAAAGTAGTTAACAGTGCCGTCTCTTCTCCGCACTTTTCTTTTACACACAGGACTATCATTGTTATTTCCCTATACAATCACAGCAGTGGGATGTTGAGGCAAACGTCATCAACACGATGTGCCGCGACAGAAAAAAGACCAACCACGAGGCTTGCCTTTTCCTTACTCCTCGCTCAGATGAAAACTAGCCTGTTCTTCCTATTCTTCAGCGATCGTTTCGCTCGTTTGCTTAAACAATGAAATAGAAGTCATCAAAGCTCTCGCAGGGTTGTTCCTACCACGTTTGCGTGGCCGTGATAACGCCTCTGATCCGTCTGAACATGGCGTCTCTGTCGACAAGAACCGAGAGAGATCACGAGTGAGAGTTGCATAGTAACTTCAAATGGATGTTTAGAAATAAAGGTTTTGGGCTGCCACTCAGCGGACGGTCAACTTCGCTGCAATTTGACATTCGGTAACGGCAGTAGCAAACGACGAGTGGCTGCGAGTTGCTACACGGTATGAACACTGGACCGTCGTAGAGCCGTCGTCAGTTCAGCCGCTATGCCCAAACTCAGCAATGCTAAAAACGGCGCAGCTGTCATATGGGCGACTCTGGAAAAAGGATAACCGTCCGTTGCGCTCCGGTGAATCTGGAGTCATTGCTATTACAGCCGCGGTCGCTTTTCGGGGTGAGGTGCTGGGAGTTTGTAACCCTTTGGAAATATGCTGGGCCGTCTGCTTCAACGTTTTCGTGTGATCGTGTTCTCCTCATGCGTGAAGCATATAGGTGAAGAAATATTTTTGATCGAAATACAACGGTGTTAGTCTCCTTGTTACCTGCTAGAAAAATGCGTGCCGTTATAACTGTTATTAAGCGTATGCTTACCCCGACATGTGCGCCAGTAGTTAACATAGCTACATTCATATTCTATGTATGAATGTAGCTATGTAGGGTAAAACACATGATGGCCACATATTTCTATTCGCTACATTCCTCTCTGGCCAGTTGGTACCCTTTTTGTGCACACTAACGATTTTTACAGGCATTCTAACAGCTTTGTCAGTCTCGTTCGAATTCTATTGTCGCCCAAAAATAGTCTACTTCCTTAGCCTGTTTTATTCAGTGATTCAAGGGACAAAGTTCACTGACATTTTCTGACGCGACTCTAAAGCACAACAACACACTACTACGCAGCAATTAGAATTCATTCGCTTGTACTGACAAACATTCATTGAAAAGAAATATATTTGGCTAAGACAAAAACTCAAATATTTCACTTGGCAAGCATCGAAATAATACATAAATGCATACACAGCACATGTAATGTAAGTTTACGTCTAGCATTATTTGCTTCATTAGACATTTTGGACATATACATTTATACAGCCATACAGGCGATCCAATTGCATTTTCCGGTTGCAAGTGACTTGCAACAAGAAATTGTTAACTTTGGAGAATCGACCCCAGGAAACAAATTCTGTCCCCAGGTCGGCGAAAATCGTCATTAATCATGCAATCTTCGGTAAATGTCGTGTTTTCATTTTCTCAGTCTCATTACATACGGCAATTTCTAGTCTGGCTTTATCGTCTCAACGAAGCCATAATGACTCGCCTTGAGCGGAAAAATAACTTCCAGACATCTGACACTCAGCTGCGTGAATTTTACACGTCCCGCTTCAGCCAGATCTTCCAGGAAATATGAAAATAGTCATTCCAACAACGAACAGTCAAACCGATAGTTTTCGTGCTTTTTAGCACTTGAAAAAAAGTCGACTGAAACGTCGAGTTAAGAGCGTTAACGATAATGATTTAACGATAAACTACGGAGAACAAGACCACGGTTTTCAAATGAAGACATTTTTAGACACACAAATAGCTCAATAAGGGTTTGAATAACTCACCCTCGGAGAACCTGTTAGCGCTTTTGCAAAGTTCTAAGGGACCGAGCCTAGCATTACCACTGTTATTACTGGAGGTCACTATAGTCAAGATAGAGAGCAGAGCTGCTGTTCCGGCAGTTTAGTCTGAACATTAAGCAATTCACGTTAATGATTAGTCTCAACTGGCAGAACGAAACATAACCATGAATAACAGCGTAGTTACTTGATGTCGATTTACAAGGCTAACCAATCCTTAACCTATTGATTTCTAACTTAGTCGTTGACCGATAAACACTTTGTATGTTCTATAATAATTATAGAACCAATGAGGCGCATCTTTTGAGCACGATATGAGCAAATAGGCGACAGGCACTTGATCTGTGTTTTGCACAAACGTGGGTTCAGTTACCTTGTGCAATTTTACGAGTGCATATATGAGTTCATAGAGCCCAAACAAATTTGTTTCATTTACACCGTCGTGATTCTATCCGAAAAAACGGATTCAGACGAAACGGACACATCGGCAAGTCTATATGTACCATCATCCACAGCCCCCCTTAAGACTGAAAAAAAGAAGGAAAAAAAGAAGAAAAGAAGAAGAACTTCAGTTCACAGTTTCGATCTCCGTCTAGTCAGTAAGCACGTCCGCCCTTGAACTTGTGTATACAAACGACATGCCGTACCCGATGACTCTTGCCGTGTCCTTCACGACTGCCGGAGTCTCATGTAATGAGCACGCCAGCTATTGTACAGAACACTCGCGGGTCAGCAGCGTCTTAGTCCGCCGATTATTATAGGGCCCACGCAACGAATTATACGAAGGCGGTCACAGCGTCGTGGACAGTGGTGACCGCTCACTTAGAGCGGTCATGGCCTGTAGTTTTACCACGCTGCCAGACCATCACAACAATCGGTTCGCCATGCCCGCGCTAGACATAAGGTGAAAAGTGGTGGAGGCATCTTGAAGACATCCGAGTCTTTTGGTCGCCTTTCCCGCCTCGGCACCGACACAAGGTTTGACCGCTTCAAGTGATTCTAATGGCAAAGGCTGCGCTCTGCAAATCGGTCATGTCACAAACGCAAAAATGTGTAGACGCTTGCTAGTTGCCTTAGCAGCTTGGTAGTTTGCTCCAAACGTCAAATGCTCTGGCTCGGCACCGGCAGCTAACACTTACCTTTCCCGAGTGAGGTCAGCGTCTGGCACGTTTCTCATTGAGGTTTATTGGCATGTTGTATCTAAGACATGCCTGACCCCTCATTGTCTATGCAACAACGTAGGCACGAGTGAAGGTAGCACGTCCAGGCACACCTAAGTAGTGTTCCAAGCCTATTGTGTAAAACTAATTGCTCGTTAAGTCAAGACAGTTTAAACGCTCCGTCCTAATTAGTTGCGAGACAGTCCTACGCCAGATTTTAGAACAACATAAAATTCTATTGTAGAATAAAGCCATCAGAGAGACAGGTACTACATAGTAAATACGAGGACATGTTCTCGTACCCATCTCGATGTCTCTGGCCCGAGAGCAACGCCAGAGCAGAGAACGTAAGACGGCTTGCTAAATTAAAGACGCCAAAAACCTCGTTCTCGACGATTTCCAAGAAGGACTTAGCACGTGCGAGGAAGTAAAATTTCTCCTCGTGCTAACAAAGACGCTAACCTATGTACCGTGAATATTAAAGGAGTCAGCTACCTATCACAGCCTGACGATTGGAAGCTAACAGCGAACGCCTTGACAAAATTGTGAAGCGGCATAGCGGCGTAATCGTCCATCAATACCGAAAAGTAATGGCTGGTGGGAAAATTACGTTAGAAGCCAAGACCAGGGCAATCAGAGATCATTAACACTATCAAAACAGACGGTCGAGCTTATTCTCAATTGCCATTTGCTAATAGAATGTCAGATAGCGACGCTGGCAGATTAGCTAAACGTTTGGCTAATCAACATCGCTTTAAAATTTTGCAATGCTCAACAATTCAATTTAGTCTAAGCATTCAAGTCTAAGTTAATTCAAACTTAGACTCAGACCCAGAAGCTTGATACAATGGAACCAATATTTAGAGCGCATTGCGACGAGAAAGCACTACAGCTCATTGGAAGGGAAACTATAGCCCTCTATAAATGATACTTAAGAAATAAAATAGTGACAGACGTATTAAATGAAATGCCAGTGTCTACGCTGTCGATCTAAAGTATGATCATAACGATGTCAGAAAGCGTGATCTCCTGTCACTACAATCGATTTTTCCAAGGACGCACAAGTTTCGCAGTAATATCAATCTTTAGAGTCAAACAACTTCAACGAAAGTAACATCTGGAGATGTCATTTCGGACAGCTAAGCTTTTCCGACTTTCTTCATCTTATGTCTCATCTCTCAGCCTCTATCAGTACTCCTGGCTCCTCTACATGACAGACCATGTGGTTAAATGAGCCGTAAATACCTGATAGGCGCTTGCCATTATATCGTACGTGGTTCTAAAATGGCCATTGACAATGGTATACGATTTACACGAAGCGACGTAGAAAGCTAACAGCGAAAGATGTTATACGCATAATTCATTCGTCCTCTCAGGTGCCGGAAAACACAAAGTATAAAGATGAAACCATACGGGCACAGATCTACACGCCTTAAAATAGAGAACTTGTAAGGTTCCGTAATGGTAAGCACAAACAAATCAATTTCGTCTATTTCTTTAATAATCGAACTCTAAAAAAATAGATTTACACAATGCCACTCACCTCTGCTTATCCAATGCAGGCACATAGATACTCGGTAGTAATTATATACTTGCTGAGAAAAATGAACAATACTTAGCTTTCGTAGTAAGGATACTTCGCACGTTCGGCGGACTTGTGCTTCTACTATGTAAGAAGTGTTCGCTTTTTTATGCTTGTGTTTCTCTTCGTCTTCTAGTGCCCTCATTACAAAAGGCAGCGAAGACACATAAGAGATAATTAAACCGCTGTACTTCCCACTAAAAACAGTGTTTCAGGTGGAGGCGATGGGGGATATAAGGGAGAAAAAACACCAAAACGAACGAAGCTGAGCAAACCTGGGTTGTTTGACCAGCGAAAATATAGCTAAAACGGACGCCTATGGCGATATCCATATTTTCCTTAAGAACACGTCGAATGCTCCACGGAAAAATTGGTCCTAGCAAAACAGCTCACCACGCTAACAATTCCGCTGCAGCTTTCCGAAGCTGTTGCAGCCACCTGCAACATGGATGCGACTGTATGGGTGCACGAGTAATGTGTTAATTAGGCCCGCTGGATGATATGTTAGCGGAAACCGTCCTCGTTATATGAGCAGACCATTAACTCAGACTCAGGCTGTGTAAGAGGCCTTAGAGAGATATTGACCTCAGAGGGCGGGATGACCTCAATCGGCAGCGCTAGGCAAATATTCATAGGCCAATATCAACAGCTAACATATAGACACCCCAATGGACAAACGTACATCAGTACGCCACTGTACAGCCAGACCAAATAGCAGAAGTTTGATAGTACAAACAACACAGACAACAAAAGCCTTTTTTATCCAGCGGCCGGGCACGAATCAACAATGTATAAACGAGAAAAATAGCATAGGCATGGACTCCGAAGGGAAGCAAGGGGGATCTTATCCTTTTGGACGACTGGCGTGGCGCTGTATAAGCGCTTATTACAATAATGAGAGAATCAAGCAATTCGCCGTCTACTAAGGCCCGTTGACAACGGTCATGCCTACCTGGCCCCCCTACATCGAGCTAGGTACGACCGTGCCGTTGGGTACTAGCACTTTGTCACTAAATACTATCTTGCGAAAACACTACGTAGTTGTCAGCGATATATAAACAAGGCCGCCAGCTTGATATAGCTTACAATGATATGTCATCATACAGCTGGATTGGCTGAGAAAGGGCCGCCAAGTTGTGGGGTGTGTGAAAATCAACGTAGCTAGCGAATGGATAACCACTCAAACGTGGAAATAAAGTAAGTCTAGCTGTACGTTTAATTTACATAGAAAATTGACTTTGGCTGGAGATGTCTCAAAACCGTGGCTGCTCATAAATACAAACTGTAACCTTCACCAGGCCTCATAAGAAAGCGTCTAGATTTTGAAACTTCTAGTAAAATAGTCTTTATAAACATGAGATAGGATTTCCAATGGTGCTTCGTCGAAGATCTGTCCTTTAGTATCTTCAGATCTTTTATTTTCTCTGCGTACTAGTTACACCGAGCCATCCTTATCTTCTCGAAGTACCCTGAGTAACATCTAATCCTTTATAAAATTTCGCACACGCAACAAATTGGATGACGAATGTCGGGAATACTTTAGCCAATCAGAAACTCTAGGTAATTTCACTGACTTACTCTCGTTGTGACAGCTGCAAGGTAGCCTTCTGTGTGTTCTCTTCTTCGCATGAACACGTTTATCAGCTGTGCTCGTCGGATTTTCAGTCTGTCGAAACAGCTTGGCAGTTAAGCATTTTCCTTGATAGTTCAAAACTTTGCCGGAGCAAAGGAGCTTGACTGTTTCTCTCAAAATGACTTTTACCTGATAATTTAGCCGACGACAGTGTACTTGTTCTCGTTAACCATTATATTCCTCGCTGCATGCACACGTGGGTATATGGACAAATGTGTACAAAAACACTTAGTTTTCGCAGTAATGATCATTCAAAAATAACTGCCGTACCGAGTTGGTATAATTGAATGCTTTGTCAATTCATCTAATGGTTTGACCCTTTGCTCTGCTTGTCGTAAACAGCAAACGTGACTCCCAGCCACTTCAGTAAGATTTCCTTTATGTTATCTAAAAAGCTAAAGACAGATTATTTCAAACAATAATGTGTAGATAAAAAAACTCAAGTGTGGACGATTTATGCGTGAAACATCTCACATCCTTTGCAGTATACAGAAAACTTGCATCTTTCATTGCGAAATAGATAATACTCTAATTAGATCCAGGTTAGACAATGCTCACACTCACTCGCATTTACATCTTTTGTGACTCTATTGTAGCTTTCCGAGTACAGCGTCAAACTACAGTCGCTACAATAAGCGGATGATATATAATTCGTAAAAGCAACTATATTCTTTACTCAGGAAAAATTACCACAAGCAATTTAGTCAAACACTGTGATGATAATTCCTATATTGCCTTCCAAGTTGTTTTCGGTGACAGCCTTTACTGATACAAACACCTTACTGCCTGATATGAGTTTCACTCGAATTTAATCTAACGGATAAAAATATGTTTATTTTTACGGTATGGCAGCTAAAAGTTGGCTTATAGTAATGGCGCGATTTATATATATCGCTATTTATCAATTCGATAAGGAAAATTGCATCGAACTGGTTACGTTCTGTACGATTAAAAAATTCACGAGCTTATATCAAAAGCAGGAAGAAATGATTGTCGTCTGATGAACGAACAATTATCATAGAAAAAATGTGGTCAGATCAGGGCTTCTTCGCCAAACCGAAACGATGAATAAAAAGCCTTCAAATAAGTTCCTGACCCGAAACAAAAGCTCTAGATAATAAGAACACTGGCAGGTGGTTCTATATAGAAGATGTATACGCATACATGATTAAATGTACAGCCTACATTATCTTATTTTTTTGAAGCTGTTAGCCTGAGGAAAGGTGCTAATAACACCCAGAGATTACAAACGTACCGTTGCGAGGCTCTTAATTTTATTTAGGCATGCGGTGGTCAGCCTGGGGAGGTGTAATTCCGTTCTGTCTACCCAGACCTGGTGCACTACGAACCGTGCTGTTAAACAGAGGCTTGACTATGCATATATTTTTTCTATAGCAGCAGCAAACGTTGCAAGCAAGTTTCTTCTACATTCGAAGTGATTCTCGTGCAAAGCGTCGCTAACTTACGAGGAGTTAGATAAATATAGACGTCCAACACTCTTTGGGGACGTCTCCAGCGCGTCGACAGGTAGCAGACGATGACAGCAGAGAATGACAACTGTCTTTTTTGTACAGATACTTTAGCAGGCTAAGACTAGTAGCAGAAGCAGCAGTACCACTCTGCCAAACATTCAACATGTGATGCAACGCATGTTCATCATAAGCAGTCTTGTTGGTGTATTGGTAAAGCAGCTATTCTAGATAGAATAAAATAACCACCAATCGATCTAAGCCGATGCTCAGATGAGAAATACAAAGTTATTGGTAAATTAGCAAAAAATAGGCACGAGGCAAGCTAATGATAAAGAAGTGATATTCAAAATTGACGTGGTCGGCCAGGGGACATCGCTTTAGAGGAAGGATATTAACCGCTGTCTCAGCGAAACATTATGAGATGAGGTCAATGAGAGGAAGAGAGCGCGTAGAAGGAGAGCGAGATACAGACGAATACTATCAAAACATCATCCTAGCAGCAGCAACACGAAACCTCGACAAACTGGGCTGTTATTCGAACACGCGTGGCTGAGTTTCTTCGCACAGCAGTTTTGCAATTTCTCCTTGCCATACTTTCTATCTTTAGTTAAATTGATGTGACGTAATTGAATGACGTCGGCGTAATGTTACATGATCAGATGGCCGGTATCCAGTTGTCAAGTTACGGCTGAGATAGAATGCTGGACTCTGTCTCTGACTGAGCGACTGCCTATTGATCGCTGGACGTGGCCGATAGCGTGGAGGGGTATGAAAATAAGAAATTTTCTGACAACACCCTCCAAAATTCGACATATACTACAACTACTTTAATTATCCATGTTATTATCATCCTTACACGGTGCATCACATTCGACACTTACCTTCAGGTGTGGAGGGGTTTGTTCATGGCTACTCATTCGTCGAGATGCTTCGTTCAACAACCATCCTTGGATAATCTCTTTTCGGTTTCCTTAATGGTACTTTATGCAACACCTTGCTTATCATACCAGCCGGTTATCTTACTGTTGTCACAACCAATAATGATGTTTCTTTACGTTCTCTTTCGTAGAGTATGTGCTGTGTATCCAATGAAATACTGTATTATGGGAGTACATGCACCCTTTACCTGACACACCACATGATTGCTGAACACAAACACACGGAACAGTTGGGGCACAGGCGTCAAACAACAGACAAAGCCAGCCTGTTTCACGCATATGCTCTTCTCATGTGCGATGTGCACGATGAAGCTGATCGTACGAATTACACGAGCGACAAAGCTTAGACCGTTGATTACCCTTCGCTGACACTCGCAAACAAAACCCGCGTCAAGCGCAGTGGCCCTTAGGGAGCTGGCTGCGAACAGGTGAAACGACTTTATGCGATTATAGTGACTGACATTATCGCAGTGTTGCACTCCTACTTGGGATATTGTCACCCAAACCCACAGACCTATGGAAACAACGAACGACTAAAAGCTAAATCGCTAAGAGAGGAATCTTTCGGCCTGAGAAGTTCGTTGTGGATCTGGCCTGTTCCTCCCAACCGAGTGCTTTTGCGTTTGTGTACCCGCACACCCGCACACTATCTATCGCTCTCTGCCATTCGATAGCATTCGGCCGACTCCAGCTCAGTGTCTCTCATTCTCCATTCGACAGACACTGTCTAAGAGTCAACTACAAATAGCAGCAGCCACCAGCAGCAGTATTCGACCGTACGTATCCAATAGCCTGGTCAGCGGTTGCTGGCAGATATTTCATAAACCTTCCTCTCGTCCACTGGCAAACAGGGATAGTTGTACCGTTCCCGCTGCTGTCCACTCCTGGCCAGGCGCCCAAAACCGTGAGGTACCACAGACAAACACTAGTGGATCACAGCGAGCAGCACCTTCGAGTCTTCTGTGCACTTTCAGTGGCGTAAAGATCCTCTCACCGTCGCTCTCTATGTCGCCAACCCCGTATGTCTCTTCACCATCGCTCGTCTCCTCACTCACTCAGGTTTGCTCATAGACGACAACGAAGAGCGCAGCGCTCGTAGCCGCGCAGGCGCACAACGACCCCTAAAGAGAAGAGGGGAGAGAGATCAATTAGGGAAGTCGATGGCGGGAACGTTCAAATTTCGAGGAACATATTAAAATTGCGCCAAATGAAAGGCGAGATGAGCAAAGATCATATGAGTCTAGCGAAAAAAGGAAGACGTCGACCAATTAAATGGGCATGTTGGTGCAATGCATGTCGTTGATGCACCCCTGACGCTGCACACGCTGAACCCGGCTCATCTAGATGCATCACATACCTGTAGATGAATACGGGTATACGCGTCAGATTAAAGGTGTTGCGTTTGATAGATCGTTAGGAAAATTTTCTTACAAAAGGAAATATTTACCCTACGACTGCTCAGCTTTCTTTTTAAGAATATTTTAAAAATCTTAGAAAAATGCAGTTAATGTTGATATCGAAAGTGACTCTCATACATGCACAATAAAAGGAATGTTTGCTACCAAATCTTTTGCCAAGCCATAACAAAGATACCTTCGTAGGTTAACGTTTTTGAAAACACCGGAAATACCCATATGAAGTTTATGCTTCGCGAGTGCTATTGTAATTGTAAATAAATAAAATTAAGAACTCAATTCTTTAACTGCCATACATTTTTACATGCGAAGGGGGTTCTTTTTCGAAAATGTTACTTTCTTTTTTCTGCCATAACCTTGACTGATTGTTAAGAATGTACAGTGAGGACAATCCTGAAAATGGATAGTTAAAAACAAATACAGTTTCTAACGACCGTTTTGCAAATCTCAGGATAGTTCGACTTCATTTCTAGTTTTATGAGCCGCTCACATTTACTCTGTTGAATGCAGTAAATAATCCTTGTGGAGATTAGGATTGGAGCGGGTCATGGCATATCAGCGATCCGATCGAAATAATCCTAAGGCTTGTTGATAGCTCATCATATACGAGACCAGTAAATGTTTTTTTTTGTGTTATCCTTTATTCAGGTGGAGACATGAAATACCAGTGGCACTCATTTTGTGTCAAAAAAAACCTGTACTAATGTGATGTTACATTTTGGAAATATACATTTACACTAAATATTTCACCTCTGGCTAATCTAAGAACGTATTCACAATATGATTGGAACCTGCTAGTGACCGAGACTCTTTGAGCAGGACAACTCGAAAAGCAGTTCCGAGCTCGATGACACGCCTGACAAGAACCCAAACCCATTGATCAACGAATATTGTCGATTTATAGTAACATAAATACATTTGTTTTTATGATAATTCCAATTCTTTTGAAGTAGAGATTCTATAATCCGTCAAAGATACCCATTCTATGTATTCTTACATGTGTGCATTTGTATACACACACAAACCCACTCCTTACACCCACACCTCAAAACTCACTCCTTAAACGGCATACCAACGAAGTGTTATGTACGTGTTATGCTTACAACGTTGGACGAAAATGGCGGCGCGTAGAGCAACAAAAACATGGAAGAAGCTAGAGCTCTGTCTTATCGACGATGACAAGGTAAATGGAGGAACAATTTCTAGTGGTACATTCAGGGCTGTGGAGCTTATGAATTTAGATAAATGTGGTCGTACTCTAAAACGCCCAAAGTGATGGAAGCAATCGCCCTTAGTGCGTAAGCAAGACAGGTTCTGCTAGCCTTGGGATAGTGCACTATTCAAAACGAGATGCGTCATTACACCCGCCACCTTCCGACCGAAGTTGAAATGATTCGAAATGATGAAAGTCCGAAGCCAACTAGTAGTTAGAGTAGAGTCAACTATTCTTTCAACGTGCCTTTAATCAACTTTGAGGAATACAATATAGATTGTCTACTCAAACAAGCATAAAAACGCGCACGTCTGTCACGCTTGCTTGTTCCCTTATCAACCAAACGCAATTTCATAACTAAAGTATCACTGGTGCAATTCATATAGAGATAAATGACGTAACGTTTTTAATATGACGATCCCTGTTCAATGATGGCTTTTCCTATAGAGATTGTATTTAGTTAATCATAATAGTGTTTGCGCAGGTGGATGCCTTCCCCGCTAAAGCGTGTATCCTAATGAACAAGCGCTGACATCGGTCTTCGCATCCGTGGTTTCACCTAATTTTGCCACCCACACCTATTTATGCAATGTTTCTAATGCAACATTCCGCAGGGCTTGCAGATGTTACTCGGCCAGATTTGAATGCCGATTTCTCTGGTCAAATTCAACTGTTAACCTTGAATTATGACATCCATACATACATGTTTTAGTCGCAAAAGTGCGTCAGTATTGATGGAGAATACCAATTAAGTGCTAAAACCGGAAATCACATAGTATTAATCTCAACGTTGTATTTAACCTAGGCTTGTAAGCCTACATAAATCTGCTTGTGCAGCGACCGCTTAAGTCTTCATAACAAGGGGCAGCTTCTTCAATATTGGTAACGTTATATTTTTCGAAAAGTTTGCTTGAAGCTCGAAACCGCTTTATTACTTCGGTTGCTCCGTGCATTGGTGGCAAACTAGTGAGCTTGCTTACTCTGTATCTGAGCGTGGATGGAAATTCGAATAGAACGCTCTTCCGTTTTTCCATCGCTATACCTTTGAAACAAATTGAACTGAACGAGACGTCTAGCAATTAAGCATAAAGGAGATGTCAATATAAGAACAAAATTTAATCAAGACCGTTAATCGTACAATTTGACACACAAAACAATACAAAAATATTGTTATTGTACCAAAAAAATATTAAGAAAGAAATTAATGGAGTATTTTCAATACCTCTAACATTATATGAGTAGCTATTTGTATACAAATTGCGTACAGATAAGTTTACATATGCATTTTTATAATATAATTTTTCAAAGTGAAACATGGTAAGATTTGCCGACAAGACTTCATACAAAATAAATTGGCCAGGTGCCCCGTCGTGCCCATTTGAGTAGCGTCTATTCTTTGTCGTTTACAAAAAACATTCTCTTGTATATACAGAAAAGGTGCTGTATCGTCAGAACAAAATGATCTTTCGCGATAATAAACGCTGATAAAGCAACCTTTTAAACATTTCCATCAATCTTTCAAAATACATCATCTTGTTGCCTATAAAATTGCACGCTTTTTTGCTCGTGTTATGCCACTCAACTTCGCAAACACAAAATATTCTTATTTAAGACTTTTTTCCTAAATATATACGTTTTTGCGTTATGCGAGTTTTATTCGCCATTTTCAACCAAATTCATTTGCAGTACTTTTCAAAATAACCGGCCACTCAGCTGAAGGAGCTCGCCTTAGTTGTTGCGTTGATATTTCAGGTTCATTGGCTTACCCCACCACTTTACTAATTTGTTATACTCACCTAAAGATTTTTGAATAAATTAATTCGTCAAGACCGCTTTTTTTATTATCAATGACGAAAAAAATTACAATCGACTATTTAAAAACACTTGCCTGTCGATCAAAACCTGTGTTGTTCCGTGGGGACGTCTGCTTTGGCGCCAAATTAGAGCTGCCGCGAGCTGTCTCAAATGAAAGCTGCTGGCACGTTTCCAGCTGGACACGAGATTTCCTTTTACAATTTGCATTTCCATTTCTATTTCAAATCAAGTCATTGGAGTATTTTGGAACGTGTGTTACACATTCGATTTTTTAAAATTTCAAGCGTGTAAAAGTGCTATCATGGCTCTATATGTGGATAAATATCGCCCGAGAGATCTTGATAGCCTCGACTACCATAAAACTCAGGCGAAATGGTTAAAAGGACTGGTATGTATATAAGCATTTAACATGAATACATACCAAGATAAAAAGTAATAAGATTCAGTCGGCATGCCTATCTAAAATGCACACACATCAATGTGCAGTACGAAGGTGACGCAGGGGTCTATAACAATGCGAACCTTAGTATTCGCCATGTTCTATTAATGGAAACAAATGGAAATGGAAATTAATGGAAACAAACATCCGAAAAATTATGTTAAATGTTTTATTATAGTTTAATTTTCATTTCATCATGCTTGTAGTTTTATATCTTTGAATAGCTACTCGTGGGCTGATAAGTAACAAGACCTTCCCGTGTCCTAATTTAAAGTTGTACATTATCATGTGGTTATTGCAGTGAATTGAAGTGTTATCGTTGACTAAGTGTTGGAACTGTATTTGTGCAACCTGAAATGCTAAAAGCTGTAGTTGAAATGACAAATTTCGATGGGTAAACTTCGTAATTAGATACATAATTCCAACACACAAATACGTGTAACTGCTAACACAGGTCCTCCCATGGATATCTTTATTCATAAAAAGATTTTTGTGTGGTATTAAGCACCTCGAACGAAAACATACAAGAGCATGAAACGACAATACTATTAATCTTTAGCTAACTCAATTATAGGTAGAAATCGGTACTGACTGCATACGCGTTGAAATCTGAATGGTTTACTATTACACCACTTCTTGATTGACAAAACAAAAACGTAGCAATTATTCAAGTACTGGCGCACGATGTGCAAGTATCAAGAATATTCAAATACACCATAATTAGTTATTAAATAATCGTACTAGCAGTTATTTTTCTTAGCAGAGTGGCTCAATTGAAGGTAATTGAAATGACAATGCTGTCAGAACATATAACTGTACAGAACTAATGTTTATTTTACGCAGCGTAGGAAGTTCCGATGGGCTCATTTTAAAGAGCCACTTTTTCTTAATCTTTCTTGTTCGCGTTATCTCTTGCTGACAAACCAGATACATGGTGGAGATCTACCGCATCTACTTGTCTATGGACCTTCAGGATCGGGTAAAAAGACCCGAGTGATGGCCACCCTCAAGGAGCTGTATGGCGGAGGCGTGGATCGATTGAAAATTGAACAGCAGGTGTTCACGACGCAAAGCAAGAAGAAAATCGAAATTCGCACGGTACAAAAACAGTCCACCGAACAGCCAATTTTTGTTCAAGTCACTGCGAAACCACTACACTCTTACTGCAAGCCTATAGTACGACCCATACCACCTAATTATCTTACACCGATGCATCACGGAATATCAGAAAATAGGTCTCTTTTTAGTTCTCTATGAAACGAGTTTTCCATTGTTATTTTTCCGTAATCTGCGTTGAAAATTCATTACTCTAGTTGTCGTCGAACTACCACATCGAAGTGAACCCTTCAGACGTCGGAAATCAAGATCGGGTTGTCATCCAAGAGCTCTTGAAGAGTATTGCTCAAACGAACAATGTCGCTATGCAAGCCCAACAGGACAAAGAGGAACGGAAGAAGTCGTTTAAAGGTAGTTACGGTTATCAAAATTCCGTAGCAGTGGATGCATATTATTGTTTGTTATTATTATATTATTAGTGATCTGATTATTGCACACTCCAGCGATATATGGAGCAACACATCAAAGTACCTAACACGCAATAGGAGTTCGATGTATTATACTTCACACGTAATTGCTTCTTTCTACAGTTGTCATTCTCACAGAGGTGGAGCGGCTATCAAAGGAGGCACAGCACGCTCTGCGCCGTACCATGGAGAAGTACATGACTAGCTGTCGCCTCATCCTTATGTGTAATTCGACGACAAAAGTAATCCCGGCCATTCGGAGCAGATGTCTAGGATTACGTGTTCCTGCTCCCGCCACGGATGAAATTGTAAAGTTTTTAAAATTTGACGTTTTGTAATAACGGAGAAAATTTACGAATAGATCGTTATTCCTCTGGGTGGTTACGTAGGCACGTAACATGCATTTTAGGAATTTTTGATAAATAACTTGTACTTGAAGACGCAAATTATTCACTTAATTGTCTGCCTATAATCTGGCTTGTAGTGTTCGGGCGCGGTCGTTAATTTAATTTAGCGATTTTCTTTTTTTCCGGACGCCAGGTGGGCATTCTTCAAGGAATTTCAAAACGTGAAAACCTGACACTCCCTGGTGAATTGGCCAACCGTATAGCCGTTGAATCCTTTGGAAATCTCCGTAAGGCTATACTGATGCTTGAAGCTATGCGTGTTAAACAGTACGTGAGCAAGAGATT
Source organism: Tropilaelaps mercedesae (assembly GCA_002081605.1). Lineage (NCBI taxonomy): Eukaryota > Metazoa > Arthropoda > Arachnida > Mesostigmata > Laelapidae > Tropilaelaps > Tropilaelaps mercedesae. The sequence continues at coordinate 33,817 of MNPL01001535.1, forward strand.
GTTTTTGCAATACTGGTGGTTTTATCTAGCTAGTCGTGTACAAGCTACAATATGCACTTATTTATGCATTTATACTTCTTATACAATTATTTTTGATAATGCCCTTAAAAGTATTGCCATGTTTGCATTTGTATAACATGTGTATCGGTGAGGTACCACAGGTAACCTGCTAACCTAAGAAGTTATGAATGTGACACATTTTCATAGTAAGCTTTTATCTAGAAGTCAGGTCGAGTGCCATTAACATAGAAGCTAATGATCGATCTTTTTGCTAATTTATATGTGCATAAATATAAACCCGCCTAACTATTTCAGTGGTTAAGATCAAATGATTTCATAAGTATTTCCTTAAATATATATTTTGCATTCTTTCTGCGAAAATTGAAAGTCACCTTTGAACAGGGCTCTTTACGACGCACCTTAATAAGGATATCACAAATTTAAAGTATCATAAGTAAACAAGTGACAACGACTTTATAAGTACACTTTATAAGTGTCCAAGGACATGTGTGAAAAGAAATGTATATAGTTTCTGCACACACTAACTATGCGTCGTTTGCTAACTCGTAGAGATTTGCACGTGCAATGCTGGGTAGGACTCGGTAAACAAAATATACGTTCAGACTCTGTGTTTGTGCGACCGCTAGGTACCCGTTTTCGCCAAACCAGGATGTAGTTCTGCCTGACTGGGAAATCTACATCCGGGATACGGCTAATGAGATCATCAAAGAGCAGAGCCCTCAAAAGCTATTCGCCGTTAGGGAGCGCATCTACGAGCTGTTGTCACACCTTGTACCTCCACAACTTTTATTTGAGGTAACGCATCCTTAACGTAATCGAACACGCGATAGAATAATTGCATAGGTCGAATTCAGTCTAGGCGAAATCGTTCTCCTATTTTAGTTATAGTAATTAAATCAGTTACTAATAAGCAGGAATAGGTGAAATATTACAAAGGCATTCTAGACATACTAGACATAAACATCAAAACATATATTAATATAAGGAGCTACTTCGTTATTACACCGATGTTAATTTGAGAAACGGAGCTGAAACCTACGGTCATATTCCAACTAAAACCGTATTGCTATTAGTGTATTTTATATGTTGAACCGATATATCAGCGGTATTCCCGTTGATCAATTTTTCAGATCGCATCTCAATCTATAAAACTGTATTGAGCTCTGTTTGCGCATAATTAGTGGAACTGTTGAGTTAAAGTGGACGATAGTTAATTCTAAAAAGTACAATCACATGATTACACAAGAGAAGAAAGATCTGGAGGTGTTATTCACATGGCAATTATATATATGTATAGTTTTAATCTTATGCAGTACGCTGTTTCGATACATTTTTTAATTATAGCTGTTTGGCCTTATAAACAGTGGGAATGCGGACTTGCGATTGCAGGAATTACTTCAACGGTTATTGGTGAAGACTGACGATGCTTTGAAAAATAGTGTGATTTCGGAGGCGGCCATATACGAACATCGGATGCAACTCGGATCCAAACATGTCTTCCATATTGAAGGCTTTGTTGCGAAGTATATGGCCCTTTACCGCGAATACCAGGAAGAGGCGGTCGCTATGTTCGATTAAACGATTTTCATTCGTTTAGGACACCTGTTTTGCGACATTTCGGAAGCGAACGAGTTGCTCCTCGTATGTAAAAAGAAATCTTTTCGGTAGCAAAGAGCTCGTAAAAATTTTCTAGAATATATGGGGATATTGCGAGTGAAATCGAGAGCCACTCTGGGTATGTGGTTATGACAGCGCCCTTGATACCTATGAGCCAAAATACATTTTTTAAAAAGGTGGCTTTTTAATCGATTTTTGGTATCTGTTCTGCTGTAGCAGATATGCAGTAACGCTGTAACGTTAGCATGTACAGATAACGATTTGAATTGAAATGGTGGCATGATACATATAAGCCAAATGCAAGCAAATACGTAATCAAAATAGGCGATAGAATAATCTATAAATAATACACTATGGCCCTCCCAAATGTATTGCGCGAACTGTTTCGCGATATTAACAATTAATGTGCGCTAAGTTGAGTGTACTGAAACATGGTACGTGAATATTTATCCAATCTTCCAACCGCTTTACTAGGGACAATGAACTGGGCTGTTATACTTTCTAGCGACTGTTCTCGCTATAATAAATGCAAGGCATGAGAAAATATAGTTATTCTGCGTCTTAAAGAAAGGTGTGTGTACAGGCAACATTCGTAAAGACGGTATTACACTCTTATCATTTACTTGTCTACATATTATGTGTACGCATTACTAAAGGTACGCACAACGTTCACCGGATGTTCCATAATTGTGTTCAATTTTTTATTTTCTCAGGTCCTTTAGAATTTCCAATGGCGACGGGGACTAGAAGAACGAACAACACAACCGTATGTAGCCTACGCTAGTAATAATTGGAACATCTCATTGGAATATGCACAAATATTTCTTTTGGGAATTTTTTCGAAGAAAACATGCTATAAGTGTGCACAAATATAACAAAAAAGCTTCGCATTTGGATATCAAACAGATGATTCTTTGTTCAAAAGAAATGCCTGTGTTAAAGTTTCAAAAACCATTAGTTCAGTGTTCTCTAACAGCACTCAAAATTTTACATCCACGTGCATATTTGGAGTTTTAGCTAACACAATGGTCTTTCTCCCCAAAATTGCAGAATATTTTTATAGCTGTCGTAACCTAAAGGGTTTCCTAGCGGTGTCCATGAAAAATATTTCAATAGGAAATATAGGATACAAATTTAGTTTCTGATTTTCATCGCTGCATATTTATTGTTTGCATTGGTCACCATCTTATGTTGCTTATTGTAAAAAAAAGGCTGGGAATAAAATTGCCGCTCAAAGTTCTTCTGGCTTGCTGTCATAGTGTCCGTTGCCATCTCTCTAAGTAGATTCAACATATGGCCGGGCACAACCGCTCGTTGTACATGTAATTTGACATGCCATGTATTATTAGTTTCATATTTTTGCCGAACACGCAGCATCATTACTGTACACCTTATTTATATGATACAAGCTGAAATGGTAAATACTTCCCGAATCAAAGGTGAATTGTATCTTACAAGGGTCTGCTAGACTTTTACCAAAAGATTATGCTGACGCTGTCATTCAGATTTGAATTTATCAGCAAGAACAAAGTGCTGTGGTGGAATAACTTTCTGCGCATGACCACATACAACTGGTCTGCAAAGAAGTATTTACCGTTCAGTAACATTTCCTGTTAGTTATGACTCATTTGCACTCGCTTTTCGTATGCCATAGAAAATATAGCATTTGGGACTCCACGTTCGTTGGCCATTCTCCGTCATCGACAATAAAAAACACAGTCCATTTTTCTGCATAAAAATAAGTACGTACTTCTGCTCTCCTCTTTTTCATCGCTCGTCATATGTTACATATACATGTAGTCAGATCCGTTCATTGCAATGTGTGTTGCACTATACTGTCATATAAGACATTGATATATATATATATATATATATATATATA
>MNPL01001536.1:0-19187 GCA_002081605.1 Tropilaelaps mercedesae
ATGAGAAAATAAACTTGCCGATAAGAGGTCTTCTCAATCGGCCCCCAAAAAAAAAAAAAAAAAGGTCATCTGAGCTTATATATTTCGGCTCAATGCTGCAATGACTCATATTTTTTAAGACGAAGGCAATGACTCATACTTTTTAAGAAGACGCTTATAGAAAATAAGCTGAAGAAGACAACAGAAAAGTAATGAGGAATAAGAGCCAAGAATGACGTGGACGTAAATAACGTAGAAAATTCGTAGGAGGATTGGTGATAACGGTTCACAATACGGAGCTAGAAGCTTAAGTCCTCTTCTCCGTCAGATTTTACGACCAACTTCGGCGGTGTGTGATTTATTTATCACTTTTGGCCACGCTTCCAGTAATTGTAGCAACTATATGCTACAATTGTCGGGATGCGACCGCATAAAATACTTATAACAGTTAAATTCAAAAAGGTTACGTAGCCAACGAGTGTCCCGTGAAAGCAAACTATTTTGTACGCAAACAGCGAACATAGTGAACTAGATGGTATACTTTAAATACCGAGCATGCGTCGATAAGTTTTGAAAAAGAAGAAAGGTTTTTACATTGTCACATGAAAGAAAGAAATATGAACGGAAATGACAACAATGAAAAAAGATAAAACACCCAACAACGGTTTAAGCCGATCGAAACAAGATAAAGCTACTATAAGGGGTGAGAGATTCACTACTAGCGCCTAACAACAGAAAAGCATATTTAAGAAAGGTGTAGGCTAGAAACTTTCGGAGGGGTAAGTAGATGGTAGTACAAACGATCGGTCACACGACCTTTCAACGAAATTCACATTACCCTTAACAAATAAAAAGACGCTAACGGTCTGCTAAAATGCATGGCCGTCAATGAAAAATTTATATCTACCTACAGGCGATTACCTAATTTAACTCGCTCACCGGAAACATCTGGATGAGCAATCCGTGTATCAGATACAAGATTAGAAGATGGAGATACGGAACAATTTTAATATAGCGACCAACCTATACCTGAGCTCTATACCTGCTATAAGTCCTTCACCACTAAATAAAAAATTTTTAGTATTATACAGATACTCCCGGTATCTATACAATATAAAAAAGGTCCGATCAGCCATTGAAAAAGAAGAGCGGGACGCTCTCGAAAAACAACGAAGCAGCAATCGCAAATGATATTATTGAAGCGTCGTTCAAATGGGATGATCGCGACGTCAACAGCCACACTTACGAAAGAGACAAAACGCTTCCTAGATGAATTGCTAAAGTTTATTGGTTGGTGCTGAACAACATAGGCCCAACCTTTTGCAGAAGAGAACAGGAGTTATGTTTTGAGCTCTTAATGTGTAATGAAGGGATAACCAATTGCACCACGAGCTGGAGAGTGAGAGATGTACAGGAATTCTTTAGTGTTATTTCTAACCTATTTTTGTGATACAGCGAAGTTAGTCGAAGAACATGGTACGTATAGAAAAGGAGAGGGTGATTAGAAAAAATGCTAAACTCAAAACAGATCAAGGCTCAAATTCTAAACTTCTGAAATTCTGACACAATTCCGATGCGGGGAATATCATGGGAACCCTCATGAACTTCTACGTAGAGGCAGAGTTAAAGGTGCAACCGGAAACGGGTCTCTACAGTTAACCCTAGGAAGACCTCAAGATCGTCGAAGAAAGACCTGCTTCAGAACAAAATACGCCCAGACCAGCGCCAGGAGAGATTAATACAGAAAGTAAGTCCCAGTCAAACCGCTTCTGTTACAATATAATATCGTCATAAGAAACATTGGATTCACACTGTCTTCCCTTTTAGCCTAGTATAGAAAACCATCACTCTTCTTTTTCCTGTTTACCTTGAGCTTAAAGGACTTCCTGTCATACATGACGAAATGCCGTAAGTGACGAAGGGAGAAGGTTGTTGTGGCGACTGGAAGAATAGCAAGCGGGAAAGCGCTAAAACCAAATGGAATCCTACTAAAGGTGCTATATATTCTGCTGACGGTCCAAAGCCATCACATGTGGCTTACACACTACAGAGGAATGGCCAATTCCGTGAAAGGTGAAAGAAACATATTTAGTGCTAATCTCAAAGAGAGGAAAACTGCTGAAAAAGCCCAGATCTCAAGGATAGACAAGAAGACAAGAAAGATAACAAGAAGAGCAACATTAAACGCCCTTAGATGAAAAGTGAACTCTTTCCACCCGTGCCAGGTTTTAAAAGGCTGTTTTTTACACGAGTGCCATCCAACATGGCTTCCAAAATACAAGTGTACAAAATTACCGCTGGGGTACTGCGGAATTGCGTGCTGGAGCCGATTGAGGCCTTACGAAGTTTTTTTTATTATTTATATTACGGAGTGCTGGAGATCGAGATGCTGGAAGGGGCCTACATCATTGCTTACGTTGATAATTTGGTAGAGCACAAGGCAGGCACCGCTCTGGACTCTAGACGCCAAATGAGTAAAAGAAAACGGTCCGATATATCGTTAAACGAGAGCAGGATCCTTATCAAGAAAGAGACCCAGTAACTCGAGATGCTTCTCGACCCGAGGCTTACCTTCAGCCCGCATATCAAATATGAGTTGGAGAAGGACGGCCGAAGTGCTTCACGGTCCAGTAAAAATTTTGCATCGGACGAGTGAAGCTGAAGAAGAGAAGCGACGGTCAGCGCTCGCGGACCCTATTGTCGTGTACGAAGATACAGTTGCGAGTAAAAACTGATCTCTGTGGAAAATACAACTAAAAAATCAAATCGATCACACAACGGTAGCTTATAATCCGCACCTGTCGGAAGCGCAGGCAATATCGACTGAGGAAGCGGTCTTGGCAATTTTTCGGAAAACCTCGCGCATGAGCGAAAGAGCACTCCAGCGCGAAGGAACTGAACACTGCATAGAACCAATCTAGAAGAAAACATTTTGAACCTGGGAATATTAAGAAAGATAGATATCGTTCCTAAAAAGATCCACGGCGGCCATGACACGCCGGTGGACTATAGGCTAAGCAAAAAAGTAGCACGGGAAGGTAGTAACGGGCTGATGCAGGTACTAAGAGACAGGGTGGCTGTTTATAATCCTGTGAGAAGGATTACGAGAAACAAGACAAGGCAAAGTAGGTTTACAACAATCTAGTCTAACAACATTCTCAGTCTCAGAGGTAATATCATGCGTGCGTTTTGACCTGGAAAAACTAACAGACCTTATTAGCATGATTTACATAGGTGTAATAGTATCCATGCGTCCGAAAATTCCCTTTTCCTCAATAAACATAAGCACCTCTATAATAACGAAAGGTATATTTAATTATCACAATTAAAAATGATCAATTAACAATTATCACAATAAATGATTGTCTTTACTTGTCATATATTTATACTAATATCATTTTTATATTTTAGATCTGCAAAAACATATATTATTCAATCGCAAACTCATCCTTTTATAAATACAACACATAGTATTCACATTATTCATTCATTCAGTAAACGTGCTTATCGCGTAAAACAAAAGTCATGCATAAATAAATGAATAATTGAGGAACTATTAAAGGAATAAAAAATAATAGAGGGCAAGCTGATAATGGGCGTCGACAACGATCGAGCACGACCAAGAGCACCTCATGCTGAGTGCTATTAGTTCCTTGGCTGAACTAAGCTAAGCTCACCAGTAAGACCAGCGAGGTGACACGGGCACATTCAGGCGCAATATTCACATTATCACAGTATATTGCACTTTCATGCGTTGCGCAGTTGCCCTAATCAACAGCTCACCCGACCAAGCGCTGCTTGGCTTTATTTACTCCTGATCTACTCGAGTAGAAGTAAATAGCGTGTTCTTCGAACCTCAAAGTTACTGTAAGTGTTCCAAAGCTGTTTTCGATCATAAGGCAATTTTCTCTGATGAGTATAACGACGGAATGCAATACGAATGCCAGGAACTGCGTCTTAAGTATTTACCCCGTTAGTACGAAACTCCTACTTACTAAAACCTTCATCTATATGATTCGACCGACGGCTTATATTACTCCAAAGCAACTGAAAAGACAGTGAGCCGCATAGCTCGTTTAAACATTTATAAGAGCCGGTCTAAGGATCGAGATATGTTGCGCTCCACAGAAAAAACTTAATTTAGATACGGTGGCAGGTTTGATCCTTAGAGGGGCTACAAATAGCATTACAGAGGCTTACACTGACATCATCCGCCTCCTGCGACCTTCTCCTCGGGCCATTTAGATATGACAATAGATAGTCTATTTACGTTGCTACTCAACGGAGATGCAGTGTATTTCCAATGCCGCCCAACTTTAACCTTATTTTATGCCGGGCGGGCTTTATATCCAGAGTGCCTGTTTAGGGAGTCCTTAAATTCGAAACGATCTTTCGGAGCAGGATCGCGTCGATTAAAAGGTCGAAGTATCGTACCAAAGCAGATGAAGAGGCAGCCGATAAAAAAAGAATCGTATTCTCCGGTAAAATCTTCATTGAACGAATCAGACGCATCATTGGCCAGAAAGATAAATCAGACCTCAGAGCCTCCTCATGGAGTTGTGGGGCTCGTGAACTCATTTGCCGAGGAAGCGACTATACATTGGAACGGCCCCCAAATACTTTAAGAACTAGAGCATCCGGACGGCAAGTTACAACCGTAGCAATGCCTGGGGCAAACTTGAGGTGGCCGGAGCCCGAAAGGGTGCTCCAGAAACGCAATTCCCGTCGACCTACAATATAAACAGGAATTTTCTACGTAGGGCAATCTTGTCGCACAAGTCTCATGAATTGTGAGGAATGGATCCCATAACGTGCCCTATCGATCATTCAAATAATGAACAGACTGTATCTTAGCAAAATGTCCCGCTGATCACGTCGACGCAAGCTATACCTGTCAGATTGCGCATTAGGCCTGACAATGTCTCAGGACTTGACGGTTTATGCCCTGCAGCAATCAATATAGACATCGCCACGACCGTGTTACAATTCGACTTCTTTCCAAGTAACTGGAAAAAGCCGACGTAGTTCTCGTTCCAAATGAAGAAAACGTACCATCTAATACGTCTACTTAGCACTCTAGCTAAATTATCGGAGATACAGCGGAGGATAGAACTCGGTTGCTTACGGAACAATATGGGTTTCTCTCGGGTTCGTTTGTTTAGAACAACACATACAGTCCCTGCTTTAAATGAATAGAAGGCATGAAAAATAAAATAATGTTAGTTGATAAAAATAAATATTGTACTGTCGGACGGTTCATTTACTGGTGGTTGGCGCCATAGAGCCTCAAGCAACACAGAAAAAAGAAAGGCATGGTAAGACAGTGTAGCACGCAGATTTCCTGGAATTCATACAGAGAATTTCAGAGGTGGTTGAAACGTAAACCAAGGGAAGCGCACAACCTAAGAAGTACTAAGCACGTTAAAATGAAACCGTCTAACTGTTTGAATTTATAATAATTAGTGCGCAACAGCGTTACACATTGACGTGCGTGTTTAGGTCTAAAATAGCAAATGTTTTATTTATCATCATTTTTTTATATCTTTTGGTATATATTAGAAGAGAAAGCAAACATCATAAGGTCCTTGCATTCTACAGGTACAATAACTTTGAAGGTGCAACCAATAGGCCGAGCAAAAAAGATTTGGGACAAACTGTTCTTTTAGAAAGCAAAGACGAAAATCTGAATTTCAATAATTCGTACAGAATTGCGGTCAGACTTTGTTCTAACCCTCAGAGAGAATTTTAAACATCTTCTCCACTTTGGTTTTAGCGATATTCCCCACCACAAATTGACATCAATGAAAGATTGATTTCAGATTAATAACTAGTGGATTGTATGATTTTTAGTTCATTTAATCTGGCTCTACTATGTCTCTCCCAGTACCGGAAGCCAAACCCAAAAGCCCCGAAGAAAGCAGAACTGTCGTGTCATAGATGAGAAGTTCATCGAAACGTTTTAGAAGAAAGCTCAATTCAGTTTCTGCTCCCTTTATGTGTACCTAATGCTTATCGTGTTTTGTATCATCTGTGCAAAATGCCTTGCTTGATTATAAGACTTTGCAACGCTTAACTCTTTTTGAGAATTGAAAATTCGTATAACATTTTACAAACAAATCAGACTTAATAGTACCTGCTTAGGCCGCACGCTGTAATAGCCGTCGTAAAATTCTTGACTAAAACCACCAAACATATGCATGATTCCGAAGTCAAATTCGGAGTGACCGAAGAAACTTCCAGGGTCGAAAATAACGGGTTCGTTGGCTAGCTGAAACAACATACAACATACAGGCAACGCATTATTAAACGAACTGAATAAGACTAGAGAGACTATAGATGAACAAAAATACAAAAGGGGTTTATAAGTGCGTAAGTATGACACACACCAACGACGGGGCGAACACTGTCCATTTCCGATCATAATCGACACATGAGTAAAAATAGCTTCGTTATAACTGCATAAATAAATTTCATTGGCTTAGTAATTGCTAGTCCATTGTCTTTAAACTCAGTTACATACAAGCCTGATCAGGCGCCTGTTTTCGAGGGAATTAGTCGAACGGTGCTTGATTGTTTATGTTTTTTCTAAATAACTGGACAGAAAAGTACGAACGTAGCAGCGCTAGTAATAAACACCATATCCTTCACCAATGAATTAGAATTTTCAGCTTCCGATCGGAAAACGTGCGTACGTTAACAAGGCACTGTCGTCGTTCGATCTCTTACTGGCCTATAACAGCAAGAAGGTGAGCAAAGTGATGAGATCAGTGGTTCCAACCGATCTGTCCCCAATGATGGCATAAGTTTTCGTGATACATATCCGACCTCAGAGAAATCACATACTATCCGGCAAATACAAACTTGCGAAGCCGGGCGCGCATAAGCATTTTTCCATTGCATTGAAAAGGACCCTGTTTTGGTACGTGCAACAAGTAAGGCAACTGTGCGGTGCTCTCGTTTCCCCACAAGTTCCAGAAAATAAGAAAGTTTTTAACTAAGAATGGACAATAATTCACCCCAGCTTTACAGCTCCTTGCAAAGGGAGAGAACTCACCTTCTGTACCATTTTGCGTACGGGCGGACAAGTAATTCTCTGCACGCGTTTGAAAAGTAAATGACATGATTCGGATGTGGAGTAAGACTTTTCAGGTTTAGTGCATATCTAATAAGCACGTGCTACCGGTGAGGAAGTTTAATATCTAAAAAAACAAGTATTGTCGTAATTACCTCAGCTTTATTTCCACACCAGAGGTCGCCATGAAGCAAAGCTGGCACGATCTCAACTCCTTGAAAGAATTCTGGGAGTCTCTTTTCCAGCTGAGTCCACAGGTCTCGAACCTGATAATTTCCATGCTCTTCTTCTGACATTCGGACCTGAAATATGTTTCAAATATAAGGATGATGACAATAACATTCATTAATGGGTGAAAAATAATTACGTTGTGGATATCTACGATTAGCACTTGAAAACCGTTGCGCAACAATGATTAAGATTTTATTATTAAGTTTGGGAGCAAAAACATAATTTAGCGCCAGGAGTCAACGATATATCATCAAGCTTTTCCTTTTGGCCGGTGACAACGCTGTACTAGTCTACCTAACATTTGTAACAATACAAGCCGCCGCGGCCGTCTTAAAAGAACCGTACGACATTAGTGGCAGTATTTCCGCGATGGAAATTGAAATCCTGACAGATTGTATTTAGAAAAATGCCAAGTGCCGAATGCATCGCTTTCATCAAAGAAGGTATTTGGGTAGTATCTGCTGAACAACATTGACCGCCGTATGAATTCATCAAGAGCAGATCAATACTTACTATTATTTATGACGTGGTTTCTGAGGTATAACATGTATGCGCCGGCACGTTTAAGGCATGGGGTCTCTTTTTAACCCTCATACTGGACGTAAGAAATGCTTTCAAGGATAAAATGAAAATTAGACACATACAAAATGGTAACCTAATTTACTGCATGAAAATTAGCGTCTCTTTTTCGGATCTCTACTTCTGAGCACAGCATTTGAGCCCTCGAGCTGGAAACTTTCCTCTGAAGGTTATCATAGCCTTTACCAGTCACAATGCGGCAATAGTTGGGGCAAGAGATCGAAGCTTGCTGGGTAAGAACTAATAGAATCCTAAAAAGCATCTCAAACTGCATGGGAAAGCACGGCATCAATGGCCTGGACAGAAAATGACGTGGTCTCACTCAATAATCGTAAGAATTGTCCGTCAGTGAATTCTGCCTGTACAAGACGGATATCGAAGAGAAATGTATCGTTTGTTATCTTGATGTCTACCTGAACCGGTGCATGCGGAGTGTACTGCGCCTCCGTTAAGCAGCGGCAAAAGCGACGACGGAAGAGATGCAAATAGCCCGAATAGGGCCAAACGGAAATTATCTTAGAGCACCGTACGAGGCCAATCATGTTAGTGGTGAACTCTAAAATGCTATTCGGAGACCCCGTTAGTGTCAACAATATTACTACGAGGATATTATCCAGAAGGCACAATACATTTTAGCACTCATGATCGTACACGCGTATCCAAGAGCTACCACTGCGGCAATGCTACCTCTCTCTGTTACTTCCGATGAGACCTCCACGCAAAGCTCTAGAGAACCTTTTCGGAGGATACAGGAAAACAACAAAAAGCAAGGATGGGAAACTTTGCTGGCTGTTGACGGAATCGACCCAGAGGAGATTGCTACATTGCTGCTGACAACGGTAGCTGATGTGGTCCTTTATGAATACCTAGTCTGCAGACTGGATGAAGACCGGGATGAACTAACTACTGGTCAACAAATTAAAGTCAACGCAAAAACAATCCCTCAGAAAATGCTGAACCTACATAATGGTCTCGACCTTAGCATCCCTTGTTTTCATTCAAGAAACCGTAGTATCTCGTCAGAAACTTTGGCAAGTTAGGAAAGGGACACGAGGAAGTTAAATGTTTGAAAATTAGGTGTTAAATGTTTGAGAAAAATTTGGAAGACTTTCTCATTCTTCTTCCGTAGCTGACTTATCATCTCATCGACATAAGTACTTTCAAACGTGCCTCCATAGAATCCAAGGAGTACCCTTCGCAGCTTGTCTGCTCTATGAGAAAGGCGTGGAAAAAAGTACACCAAGCAAACGCAATAAAATCTCGTCGAGTACGCGAAATTTCAAGAGGAGCGAAGGGACACCGAACGGCACGCCGAAAATGCCAAGTCTGTAGGCCACATGCTAGAGGACGATAAGATATGGGATATAATTACACGCATCCTCTGCATCAAAGAAAAATGGAGTATTTGCGTGCAAAGGGCATTGCACAGGAGACAAACAGGTCAAACAACACCCGACATTCCACACTATCATTAAAGACATTACAGAAATAATGCTAAAACTGGCTGCCGGTGGTTGCCTCAAGGGGCTCCCTTCTAAACACTGACAAACGCGTAAAAAAATGCTTTTTGATGAGTGAATCTCGTTAAACTAAATAGGTACTGGGGCAGTCAATCCAAGTCAAGTTGGAGCCTTTGACCTCGCAACCAAACAAAATTTACAGTGAACGTGTACACTTTAACATTTTAGGTAGGCGTGGGGTTCTGCTTCGCTCTTTAACTTCCAAAAATGTTTGCGGTTATGCTGTGGAAGACAATTACTGACTGCGCGCGAGTATATTCATGCTTAAGAGGGTACTGTAAGAAATACCAGTGCTCTCTACTGCGCCACAGATAGTTTGGTAATTTCAACATGTGGCTTTCATAGTTCATGATTGGAGTGTGCTACGGGAGATCGCTTAGTGCCTTCCAGGTGGAGTTGCTAATGTTCTTATATTAGCATGTATGGTGAGAATAGTTTAACGACTTTTACATGCGATTTTGAATGTTTGTGTTTTTAGGGCGTGCTGTGCCGATAGTTTAATGATTTCAATATGAGGTTTTCACTGTTTATTTTTGAGGGCGTGCTATATGAAAACAAACGTTTTAAGCAATACTAACTCAATTTAAATAAGGCCCAGAGCCTCTTACCTAAGCAACTCGGGAGAGCTCAAGTGCGCCAGGGCAATAAACAATGTTAGCCTAGAAAATCGGTAGTTACAGGAGTGATCATTGCAATTGCAATTTTGGTATTGCGACAGGCCTGAATTGGATTATCAGACCGCGGATCTGTAAGCATTCGAATCACAAACTCAAATTCAACAAATCTTTAGATTGTTAAGGATTGAAAGTTTTCACAAGTCATTTTAAAATTGACCGACATGGTCTATTTTAGTGTCTTAGCTTAATGTCCTAGTAACATCTAGAATAGCATTGATTGATATTTCTGTTTTATACTTTTGGGTTTTTTTTTATTGGAATAACTCTGAAAGTTGCCTGAAATATGGTGTTTTTTAAACAATATGTATAACTTCGAAAAGTGTCATTAACATACAGTAGTTTTTAGAAACACGCGCCTTACTTCAAACATACGATTAGCGTCTATTCTGCTGCCGTACATTTGCGTTGAATAAACTTGGATAATATTTACAGTCCCTACTAGTTATTTATTCAAGGTGATCTGCACCGTGCCACAGGCTTTTAACTATTAAGCGGCGGCGCTGAACTATTTAAACCATAAAAAAAGAAACCCGAAATAGTGCGCCAATGTGCACCGTTTTTTTTTTTTTATAGAAAACATTAATTGAATAATTGACTGTTAAAATATATAAATCTATAAATAATGCTATATAAAACCTATTTCATTCAACTTTGTCATCTGGGCAATTAACTTAGGTGGTACGCTGTCAGCTTACCTGTGGCTCGATGCGGTTTTGAGCATAAAACGATACCCAATCATCCTTCCAAGAATTGTCCAACGGCAAGGCTCCACAAAAAGTCGTCATGGGAAAACCAAAGCGATGTTGTGCTGATCTGTCTCCTAAATAAAAAAATATCAGAGATAAAAAGAGTCGTCTATTTTCATTTCACTTCAAAAAATTTGCTTTGAAAACAGTGTGATGCCACCTGTCAGTAGATCATGCATTGAAATTGGAAAACTTTGTCCGCTAATTGTGTGTTCGAGAATGGTTATGTTTGGTTTACACGAGAGCAGTCTAAAAATCTTCAAATACAAAAATACAACTTGCTCGACTTCTATTTGTCCGTTTGAGGCTATACGTGTAGCTAGGTGAACATTGCAATAAACCAATAGCTAATGGTATAATCACAAACCAATTGAAAGCCCGGCTAAATAAATATATGCGGCTCCGGCAACTCATCTGCGATTATTAGGTACCGGATAAGAATTGATCGCAATATTTGTAATATGTGTGTTGACAGCTGCATCCACCACCATCTATGTACCCGTTCTTAAAGCGGTTCACGGACCGCTAGTAATGCGGGCACACATTTAACGGTGCTTATGACACCATCAATCAGAAGTGACAGAAGGCTAACGGAAATAGGTGCTTAAACGGTGACCTGGCAGCTTTGAGAGTTGATTTTATGCAATTGACACCGCTGGCTGGATTTCGTTTGATTCAGGTTCATTTTTATTGTTATTAAGCTTATAAATTCTTTAGCATTGTACATACTCATAAATGTAAATTCTATAAAAAAAATCCAAGCCATTGTTTCAACAGCCCGATGATATACCACACTTTTTATGTGAAGTATGGATATGGTAAAGAGAAAACATACACCTGAAAAAAAGGTATACCTAGAGGTATATTTGAGAGACAAGATTCTCCAGAAATGGTTGTGTCATTCACCTTGAAACGAAAGCTCCTATCGCTCAGATAGCTTTTCATGATTATTTTTTTTAAAAAGCCCGGTTCTAATTCTTCTATTAGCGTAAGGAAAAATCTTTCCGAGTTTCTAAAGGACAGTGCAGATTTTTCCGAGATGCAAAGTCGGTGCGGCGCTTCTACGCAGCCTAGATCCTAAATGAAAGAAGGGGTCAAAGCTCACTGATTTGATCGTACGGTTTCTTGTCACGAGATTTGCTGGATCAACTAGGAGCAAAAAGAGTGATCAAATAGGGTAAGTAATCACTGATATGGTTGAACCCATAGTCCATATTTCCACAGTTACCAAGATATCTGCATCACCCTACAAGGAGTAAGTTCGTCTCATAATTTGACTCGTAATCACACTTATAAAAATCTTCGCACTGCCCCATATTGGGTGATTTGACGAACTTTATTGAGATGTCAGGTATGGTTATTGCGTGATCGGAAAACAACTACTGAAAAGTTCACAGCAAACGAAAGGATCGAGGCAACAACAAAGTCGGAATAGAACCTCTGATGCCACTTTCATTATCGGGGTCCGATATTGAAAGCTACGTAATATCATTTACCAGCTCGTTATATGTATAGGAGTTTATAGATAGCTTTTTCGGTTCAACATCATTAAGAGGAATAAACGACAAGTCATGCCAAGAAGGTTAAAATCCCTAAAAACAAATATCGGTTCTACTGTGTTACATAAGAGTTAAAAGATTAAGATAATTTAACAATTGAACATGTTCGTGCCAAAGCATCCCCAGCGTCGGGATGCCAAAGCATCCCACAGACGAATAAAATTTACACGTATTTTTCTTAGCTGCTAATTCTCGCCGTATAAAAGTATGCAGGATGCCGCAGGAATCATGAAGAACTGTTTGTATTAAAGCGGCAATCAGATGCTCGGAAAAATTTGCTATATATATATATATATATATATATATTCTGAAATCAGGGGGTTTACAGCTGCGTGCCACCACGGGAAAAATGCTTGACTGAATGACGGACTTGGGACTGCTGACAGTTAGCCAACTGTCTCAAGAAATTTTCAAAACCACATTACAAACATTACCAAATGTAGCTCGCCTGCAAGGTTTTAGCACCACAAGCCACGTCATGACCATAACCATATCGTCAGAGATCTTAACATAACATCTCAAACATCATCATCAAAAAAAAAATAGGCTTTGATTAGAAAAATTTAAATAGAGTGAAAGAAACGCAATAATGCAGCCGAGAGTTATTGACGGCCTTCGTAGCTAACATAGCCTGGTTGATCTCAGTATATTTTTCCTTAAAATGCCCTTCCAGATCAGTATGTACTTCCAAATTAAAAATGTATTTTACAGTTTTTGCGCACACAATTGTGATTAAATTGCGTTACATTTGCTGTATCCGCAATAGAGAAAGGATCCTGCTAGTTCCGCTAGTAACTAGCAGGATAGTAACTAGTAGACTGATGGGTGAGTATAACAACACTTGACAGTAATAATAATAACACTAATTTTAATAATATTATTAATAATAATAATAAAAAAATAGTAATAATAGGCAGATACACAACTAGCGAGATAAGCATACCCTTTAAAATAAGAATTCTGTTGTAGTCGTGCATTTTTGCCAATTTGATACCGAGCTCTTTTGCACGACTTCGCCTTCCTGGTGCCAGGTCTAATGCTTCCATCACAAGAGCCGCTCCTTGCTTGCCAGTCTGAAACCAACCGCCAGAATGTCACTTGCAAGTTACCGCGATTTTGTTTAGGGTGCATTCCACCGCGCCTCCTCTACCAGTTTCTCTTATAACAACAAATATGAGAACCGCCTGTGACACCTACTAACCAGCAATCAAATTTTCCGATTTTGTGTTTAATGCGAGGTGCGGCGTCACAAGAAAGCTTAGTTGGCCGCGGAATTTCGCGACGAACACGCAAACGCCGAAGAATAAATTTAAATAAATAAACTGCAATTCATACTAATAAAGAGATATACCAAGGATGTCGATTTGAACATACTTATGTGTTGATTTATTTATTTAGTTAAGTGTTGATGCAACGCGTGCACACAAAACTGCGACAAAACAACTGGTCCAGAATACAATTTTCCATAAGTGAGCCTTAATTAACTTCCTTTAATGAGTAATACCAGCGCTATAAAGTCTAGATTCAAGAACATGTTATAAGACGCTTGCATTCGCGACTCATTAAAAGAGGACCTAGGAGTGAAGATCCATATTGTGAATCGACTATCCTTTGGTGGTCTGTCTAAGGGCTTGTTCTACTCTTATGGGATCTCTGCATCAAATCTATGAGACAGCATTATTAACCTAAGTTAATATGCATGATTTTTGAAATGTAGAACCAGCGATGTACAAACTGTATGCTCGCTGCCGGAACTTAAATACATTTAAAACGACCCGCGAAATGTTCTATACTACAACATACTAGACTCCACTAACTTGGCGATATCGGTAATTTTGTTACATATTCTTAAAATACGCGCATTCCCTGTAACATATTCTTAAAATACACGGCTATCTAAACGCGTTTCTATTTGCCACTAAACAATCGGCATAAAGACTGCATAAATGATATAAATGATTGAAAAAATAACCGCCTCTTGGCACACTCATTCGCAATTCGTGAAACAGGGTTCGCCTTCAAATTTTTTTCTAAGAATTTAAAAAGTTGTTATGATAAAATGCCATGCTCAAACTATTGCTCGTCGGGTAGATCAATTACCTGAGGTCTTTTTCGTAAACAAATTGAAATTTGAAGAATGATAAGCGCTTAGCATCCTACTGGTTCTACTAAGTACTTTTTCTGCTATCAAAATGGTTAAAAATCGCAAAAATCGACTCAGGTAATCTTGGACTTTGCTTATACGGTAGTACCGATGTGACAATACTTTGGCAATACAGCCTGTATATGTAAAATAGAAACTTTTTTACAAACGTTTACTCGGGGTCGTACCTCCTCTAGAGACACAACGTGTAGCGGTCGCGGAACTCTAACGGTATGCGTAGACTGAATTGCCTCCAGGGATGCCATTTCACCTTTCCAATTGTTCACGTCAACAGAAAGCACGTGCGAATAGGCCATTCGTTATGCTAATATAAAAAACTTTATACCATGGGATGGTAACAATGTATGTTACACTTTGGGCCCAGCGGAAAACCTATTCTTCTAAATTCTTCAGAAATAATCTCGGTTTTAACCTCGGATTTTCTAAATGCACATTTCTAAATGTACATCTTTAAATGCAATCCTAAATGTGGTAAAGAAAGCATTTCTAAAAGTTAAACGTTCTATCCAATCAGCAAAATTCGAATATATGACCACTAGATCAGCAAAGCACTTTTACAAAGGCAATTGCCTGCTTGATGTTTCAAACTAAGCCACTACGTAGTCGCTCCAGCAATCTTTACGACATACAATGTTGCGAAGCGCGTCTTCTACACATTTTGGCCGTCATCTGAACAGCCAGTTACTCGCAGAATAAGACTATTATAATATGCTGATGCACATTATAGTTGACTCAGCTGAAAAATACGTGAAAAATAAAGGCTACATAGTCTAAATGGCTATAATACTAAATTACTGTATATCATGGAGAATCTGAATGGATCAAATACATAGCGAATTCTCATGCTTCAATTGTCATGTCAAGATCCCTCTTCTAAAAGACGTCTCTGCTCGAACAAGAAAGTGACATGAAAGTGCTGAAAATATCTGTTCTTTAGACTGGCACTTGAGATTAATTGTGACGTCTATTGATAAGTGCTTCAATTTTACAGGTATGCTAAATCAGATATCCTACAATGTTTATAACTTCAAATTGCCCCTTCAAATTTTAAAATTTCAAAGAAAGTGTCAAACTTCACTTTCAATTCGGCTTTCAGTTTCAGGAATTATAATTCAAGTTAAAAGTTTATGTGGTAAAAGTTATTTTAAAGATTTAATCAACCTTAAAAATTTATTTAGCCTACTGAAAGACTACTGTGTTAGCTTTTAGGCTTCTGCGCTGTTAAACTTCTTTCGGAGCCTGAGTCATGTTTGCCTTAGATTTCTAAGCAAGACCAGTATTAGTAGGGACAGCCTTGTAGGTAAACGGCCATGGCATGATATCTGTACAGAGCCTAACATCAGCTTCATTTCGTCGGTTGCGAAAGACTGTGCTGCGGTATCCGTATGAATACAAATGTTTTTATTACAGAATTACCGTAATGGGTAGATAAATGTGCAAGTAGATAAATTTTTATTATCCCAGAGACATCTTGAAAAAACCCATTTCCCACAATACCTGGTACGGTTAACCGATTCTCTGAATGAGGCCTACAACTAGACGTACACAAATCAGGTTTTTTAGTTAATATTTCCCAAAAAAACGGCATTTTGGAAGAGATCAGCGCGTAAAAATGGAAGTGTATCCAATAACATTGTAACGTCACACCAGCTAAAGAGAAGTCACCCTCGAATTCACAATGAACATCGATAATACAGACACCTAAAAGCCTATATGGTGCTGTCGGCGTATAGATCTAGTAAATAATACAAAAATCCTCAACAAAATCGTACAGCCTTATAACATAAAGCCGTAAAACAGAGAACTAAGCACAGGGTCTTTTTCTGTATTGTAATTCTGTACCTTTTTCAAAGTCTGTTGTTAACCATAAAGGTAATGTTACACTCTACTTTGGGAGTATTAATAGCAGATCTCCGGTAGCGGAGATGGGTTGGACGCCTTCTCGTGGCGACTACCGGGCAACGGACACGGGCGCCCGTTAGCTCCACCACCCTGTGTTTAAGCGAAGAGTGGTGCAAACATTCACACTGCACTGTTAACTAGTAGGCTTTAAAGGCGAAAGCCTTAGGGAAGGGCGCAGTTTTAAAACTGCGGTTACACCAGGCCAATGAGTAGTACAAGGGCCTAAAACAGCTTCAGCACTGCTTCGGCTGCTGTATTATCCATTATAAAGGAGGCCGGCTGGCCCGCCCGTAGAGGCAACCCTTGCACTGCCACAGAGTCCCAAAAAGTTGGTCGGTCAGTGACATTAACCCTGAAGATTCTATGGGGTTGAGTGGCGCGGGTGAAACCCTATTGCAGTCCGGAAGGTGCATTACCAAGCCTATATCAGGCCCAGTACCCCTAGCTAAAACCAGTCGCCATCTTGCTGCTGCGCAATGCGGTAAAGCACTAATACTAGATCTCAAAAAAAGGAAGATGAAAAAACATGATGAAACAACAGAAGAAAGAGAACGCTAATTACGTACCAACGGCAGCGGGGCTACTGGAGGGGTAGCTGACAAAGCTTCTTCAATACAGAAAGCGACTCTGAGGCAAGCAACATAGGTAAGCGAAAGTTATGGGAGCTAACCTGTCCAGAAAGGTGGGCGACCTCATTAAGATTGCAACTAGAAATCAGCATACTCCTCGAGAAATTGGTAGGGGCGGGAATATGTGGGTAGGGACCAACACGTGCCGGCCCTCAAAATGGTTTGAGGTCGCTCGATGGTTCCCCTGCCAGAAGCTAGGGTATGCTTGAAACTGTGCAGTCGCGAGTCACGGTAAAAAAGCATGCTTCAACCGCGGAGAGGAAAAGCACAAGATGGCAGCGTGCAATAGGAGTGAGGCTCACGTGCCGGAAGACCGGAGATCGCCCCGGGCACTCACGCTGCCGATCTACCCGAAATCCCTCGAAGGCACCCTCCAACGCAAACACAGCGGAAAGAAGGGAGGAGACTGAAAAATCAGCCACGTCTGGGGAGACGGAACAAGCTAAGAAATCAGCTCCGTCAAACAGATAGGAAATGAGCTCGTCGTAGACGAGGTCGGGTTCACTAGCACCCCTGCAGTCTACAAAGTTTAAAGTCTCCTAGGCAAACCTCAACCGCACTCGTGTGGTACATGACATTCCAGATCAGAGGGTGCAGGAAAAATTAATCGGCCTTGGCCTCTTCTCAGAGTCGGGCATGTACGACTGCGAAAGGAAATGCACATGGACCCGGCGGCGGACGCGATTGTATTGTGGACCGCGCAGGCACCCAGCCTAGCCAGAAGGGGTAAGGTGTCCGGAGAGTTTTTCATGGATAGAAGTGGGAGCAGTGAGGGTCTTCTACTCTTATTTTACGCCGAACGTTCCACTCGGTTCTAGGGATTCTTGCAGGCACTCACGGGCAGGATTGCTCCACACCGGGATAAGGTGTTTATAACAGATGAATTCAGTGCAGCCGGGAAACTTTGAGGCAGTCGTCGCACATGCTAGCAACGTGGACGCAGCTGGACTGGCTGGCGCAAAACGATCTGCTTTCTCTGGGCGACGGATTTGTTCCGACGTTCGTGAGCAGGAGCCGTACCTCGATCCAGTACACCTGGGGCGTGTCCAAGCGGGAGACGTTAAGCGACCACAAACACAACGTTCCAGGTCAAAGTATCTCCCTTATCACCAACCTGTCCGAATAAACGACGGCCAAAGCATCAGTTCATGCGGGCAAACCTATATGGTGAAGATTAGGAAATCTGACACCGATAGGTGCGTTTTTTGCGAAACTGGAGAGGCAGAAGACGTTGAACACAGGTCGTAAGCTGCCTTTCCCTAGTCGAGGTAAGAGCAACTGGCAAGGGTGTATCGGTGAAAGAGGTATTTGACCATATGATGACTCTGTCGCGAGCCTGGCAAGACGGAATACAACGGCTCAACACCATCGTGAAGGGTAAGGCGGCACTAGAAAAGACTAGACGGGACAGACCTGCTGAGCGAGAGTCTCCTGGAGTCTCCTGAAATGGAAATCCGAAGAATTCCCGAGGGAAGGACGACAGGAGGGGCAACCTATGCTTTACCATGTGATGTTGAACTCTCGCGCCATCCTCGGGGCAAGGGGCCGGATGCTACCTTCATAGACTGAAATAGGGCAGTCGCAGTTTACGGCTGCTGCAGGTCTGGTGCTAACCCCTTCTCGTGGTCTAGAACCAGCGCATTGACACTTGAAACCTTCAGCTTATGGGGGAATGGGAGTTCTAGCGGTTTTGGTAACCTCTGTACTAGCCGCTTTAGTAATAGCGCATGAGCAACAAGCGTATATATATATCCAGATTTTTAAAATAACTACCTTCAGCACAAGCTTTCTATCTGAAGAATGAACGAATCTGACGATGAAGTGTGTCCCTAATGGTCGGTAGGCGATAAGCAAAACCGGAATGGATTAATTCTTAAAAGCAAACGGTATCACTAACTCAATTGTTCTATCGGTCATTTCTTTCATTTGTACAATTATCAGGAGAACAGTGCCTGTACTAATCAAAAGATTTGTAGTCAGTATGTCACACCGAAACAAAATTTTAACACTAATGCATTTAGAGAACAATGCGCGAATCCGTGTTTAAGACTTGGATCATGGCACAATTGTTGGTTATATTACCTGACACAATTATGCTTGAATATATATATATATATATATATATATAT
>MNPL01001539.1:0-12806 GCA_002081605.1 Tropilaelaps mercedesae
ATATATATATATATATATATATATATATATATATGTATATATATATATATAGAGGGACAGAGAGAGAGGAGGGGGCATTAATATATGGGCTTATTCTTAGAGGAGAAAGTCATTTCAGTGATGGATTCCTAGCAACTTGTGTGAAGGTATACGCACATGCACATAAGGGTTGTGTTCTTATTAAATTTTGTCTCCGTTCGCCAAACGTGAGTAATGGCGAACACCACCGTAGTAGATCAATATGAGAGAGAATCAATCGAATTTCGCTTCGTGATCTCCTCAGGCGTAGACAACGACACGACGCAAACGAACTGATGATAGTGATCAGAATTGAAGTCGTGCCACCAAACAAAACTACCATCATCTACTGTTGTTACGCTATCAACATTGTGCTCACCAACTGCAGTATTTCTTTAGCTTTGACCGTTACGGCCGTCGTGAGAGGGGCATAATGCCACGTAATTTGCAGCCATCTGGCGATTCGCATGATGATTTTTTTGTGACATATATATGTGCGTGTATAGAGTTCACGGTCTCTGCTAACGACTCCTATTCTTTCATCTGCAACCTGTGACCACTTCCACTCACTGATAGAGGTGTGTACACGGCGTTCTGCATAAAACTTCTCGATGGTTTTCACCATCAGCATTACTATCAGTGTCAGCGTCGCCGCTGACCGGTGAATTCTTATTCAGCCAGTACCTGTATACTTTCATTGTTTTTCTTTACTGTTGCTGTTTACTTCGTGATTAACGTTGCAACGTTATCGATATCTCTGTGGTGTACGCCAGAGACCCACGACACTCCCCCCATGTGTGTCTCCCCCCTCACTGGAGTCTGGTGCTCGAGCCTTCGCGGTGTATTTCGGGCTCGCGTTTCGCCGATGGCCCAGCTAAGCAACGTTGTTGTTATTGTTGCTGTTGTTGTTGCTTTTGTTGTGTGGCGTTCGTCGACTCGCAATCACCGAGTGAAAAAGAGACGAGCATTCAACCGTGGGCGCTGGCGCGGGACCACGAAACAATGCCTTTGTGGGTAGTCACTGTGTTGTTGTTGCTTGTTGTTTCTACCACTGTAGTTATTGCTAGTGTTGTTGTTGTTGTTTTTAGCACTCATTGTTAGTTTTGTTGTTGCTGTGTTTGTAGTTGAAATTGTAATTGTTGCTGTTGTTATCGCCTTCCCTCTTTACCTACTTCTGCTGCATCAGTTTATCTGATCTGATCTGATTTTGTTTTTTCCTTTCGCAACGTTGTGCAACATGACAGCAGCAGCAGCAGCAGCTGTTGCGGGTGCATTTATATTCACTGGCACAAGTCAGTACCTATAGACGGACGTACGCTCACTTCGATAGAAAGCCCAGGAGGCAACAGGAACCTACAGGCTCTGCCCAGTCGGGCACTGCCAATTCACGGGGTGGGCAAATATTCTATAAAATCTTTGGCTACTTTTTACTCGTTCTTGACGCCGCTGTTGCTAGTCGCTACTGCATTAATGTTATTTCGATTATTCTGCTTAGTATGATTGCTGTATACCTTGAACTGGGACCATCGAAGACGCAGCGGTGATTGCCACCGGCTCGACGTATTGGCGCTGCATAACGACACTATCGCGAGGCTGTAATGTGAAACGCGTCAAATGAGGACATTTGTCTGGATATATCTATATAAATATGCAAACAAGTATTGGTGTCATGACAAATGTACCAGCAGAGCGTCGGCTAGTGTAGCAGCGTAGCGGCTTTCTTTTTTTTTTTGTTTTATTATTTCGGTAGTCAGTGAGTGTCTCGAAAGCCACCATCCCGCAAGCGCGCCTGATAATAGCAATCTGTCCACGACGGATATATCGCCCCGGAATGTCTGTGACCATATCTGGCGTAGACTGTCATACATGAATAGCTCGATGCCGTAAGGCATCGCCTGCGTCCGAATAAATCTTGCGATAGAACATGACATTGGTCGCTGTGAAACTTGCTGACTTATTTATTAGTTTCGGCTTAGTCCACCAGTTCACTCAACAAAAACGGCGAGTTAAATGTTCTCACCTCGATAAGCGTCACGTTACGCCCAGCGTGGCGCTCTAGTGTCGTCTAAGATCCGTCAATTCACTGAGTCAGATAAATCATACAGATAAACGACAGTGGATAACGTGTTTCATCCATGTTTCGACGACAGCTCCTCGCAAGAAAGCAGCATGGTCAGCTTTCCCATTGTTAATCGTTCGCTGGAGGAAGACGATTACCCCAAAAACGACGTCACCATAACAGGCCCAGCAGGACTCATCCGCTTTCATTCATCCGATGGCGTTGGTTGCTAGCGACCTGGTCTATTAAATTACAGCTGATGCACGGTAATTTCGTTACATGGGGCTTTCAACCGCCACCTTTCTCCGAAACCCCGTACTCCGTTCGCCGTTGCTGTTTGGTCTCACTGCCTACGTGGCCCCCTCCTGTAATTTGCCTCTCGACAGGGACCTGCACGGACGCCATTGAAAAACAATGACTTTTGCTTTCGATGCCGCCGGCCAGCAAACAACCGCCCACGAATTAACGGTGTTGCTAACACAAAACGTTCCCGCTGCTGTCAAAGGATATCATCCCTGGTCATCGGCAGGACATGGCACGGGGCCGGTTCGTCGCCATTGTCCTATCTGGAGTCCCAGAATGACGCGTGGCCCCAACAGCGACTTGAATATGCATGAGGTTATCTTTTAGGGAGATGCAACGGCTTGTCGACCCCGGTACGCAAACAGATATCGCCATTAAAGCAGAAAAACGAAGAAACTAGACCAAATGCAGACGACTGGGCTAATGACGGGTTCGATTATGATATCCGCTGGCTGTACCGGGCGCTACAATAGCGTTTCTGTTCTGCGCAATCGTCGCAAGCCGCTCTGCTGAGGTGCTTTGCCAAACATTCTAAGGCAAAGATATATGCAGATCAGTCGACGCCACCTGATAGTAAATAATAGTAAGATAAGGGCCAAGCAAAAAAGGTTGAACGATTAACATTTTGATGCGGTAGCGGCAGCGTCCGTATAAACACAAAATTAGCAGGTGGTTACAACACAGGTAGCATCTCAGGTGTCTAAATCATGGCGGCAACACACGACATGTCACGATAAAGAGCGTACGCGCAACTCACTCTACCTCACCGGCATCGTTAAAACTACGTGGCGGACCGATTTCAGCATACGATGATGAAACTATACGACGAGAACTGTTATGCAAAGACGGGCTCGTCCATAGAAATGCACGAAATTAGCAACTAACTATAAACTTAGTGCCTCCTGCCTGATGGAATTGCGCCGGTAAGCGATATTCATTGTATGCGTGTTTCTGCGTATTCAATGTGGCTCAGATAATGCGAGAGCGCTGCTGAGCGTGAAACGGAAAAGGACCCCGAACCGTCGAGAAATTTTTATATTGCTGAAATTGATTACTTTCGCGATGTCATGAAGCTGGTCGCCCGATAAAAACGCAACAGTATGAGCGCTATCAAAGAAAGAAAATCATAAATGCGGCTTCGGTAGAACATAAATTTTAGGGCCGGGCAGACCTACAAAAGGTACACAATGCACGTGGATAAGTCAGTTATGTCAGCGCGTAGCGTTGTCACCTTCATGTCGACATGTGTTCAAAACGGACCTACGTATGGGTGTGGTAGGTGGTCAAGAAGTTCCGATTGGGGCACCAAGCCACTGATCACCGTGGACGAGTGGGGCAATAGATATCGACCAAATGTCCGAAGAAAAACATGGCAGTTACCGAAAAATTGCCCCTACGCCGAAAAAACCGCAGTGGCTGAAACGGTTCTATCTGGCACCTCATGTGCGTATCCCTCACGGACGGGTACAACGTCTTGTGATATTCGTTTTCGCCAATTTTGATAACAATAATGGGAGAAGCCTAAGACGAAGAAATATGAGTGCAGGCGAACTGATTCCATCGTATTCGCTCGCTGGTGGGGCGGCAGTTTATTCGATAAAAAAAATCAGACATTTGCAATACAAATTGTCTATTTCGACTAGCCTGCGTAACGCGGGACCGCGTAGCGGTTCGTGCCCCGAGCGCCGCCAGAACTCCGAAGGCTGTTCCAAGTGTTCGTTTTGCCCCCACTATTCCACCCGCCCTCGCCCAAGCGTTGACTATGCGATGAGGACATTACCAGCTTTCGGCCTCCACCAGGAATTCGGACAAAATGAGCTTCTTTTTCGGCTGCGCGCACGCCGTCCGCGTCGGTGATATCACTTAACGCCGGTGCCACTGAATCCGATCAGGTGGCGTCGGCTAGAAATTGTAGGAGTCGGACAGGCGTGGCGTGTCGTGAGTGACTATTAATCGGCCTAGAATACGATAACTGCTCAGGTAGGAGAATTCAAAGCGAGCCGGGGGCAAGGTCAATGGAGTGATCAGACCGCAGGGCAACGCTCCGGCCAGAAGTTGAGTCGGGTCTGAACGCCCGGTAGATATCGGGCTCACGCCGACGTGATTCAGTTTTTCTTGTAGTTGCCGCCACCTGCCACGAAAGAGTTGGGTAACGGGGAAAGCATCATGTAGTCTTCATTTCGGTATTGTTTGCTAGCGGGGACCCGGCCGGGTTTTCGGTGTCATCGCCGCGTGTTTTTTTTGACAGGTTGGCGAGTGTCTCTATCGTCCGAGGAGGCCCTCTGACCGCGGTTTCGGGTCAGTTTTTCGCTCGGAAGTTGCCATATCCTTCGGTTAGTCGAGATGGATGGCCAGCCAGCGCGGAGTCGCTCTACAAAGACGTTTTTGGGAAGTAGTAGTGTCAGCGACACAGACTTTGAAAGTGTTTACAATGTCAATATTGTAAACAATTGTCGTAAAATGCGCTATTTGGGGGCTGGGTAGCCCACTTCTGAGGAAGCTGTATATATATATATATATACGTAGTTATAAGGTGTTATTTAGCGCTGGCTTGATAAGTTTCGACGTATGGCATAGAAAAACGTTTACAATTTTTTTTGCCAATGTGCTGACTGCTAGTATTGTGTCAGTAAGCTGCTATTTTTTTCGAAACTGTCTAGCTACAAGCCAAATATCGGCGTACACTTTGATTCCTGATTATTATCGTGGTTTCTGATGAAAAAATGAGGTATCAATGTAGTGTCACGAATGCTCCAAAGACTCAGCATTATTCGGAAAATTGAACAAAGTACCAATTTTACGCAAAATGCCTTTTCTGGAATTTATAACTGGGAGACTGTTTTCAATAATTGGCTAGACTTCTTTTTGGCTTATTTAATCATACACTCATATATATTGACGGGCCTCATACGGTCAATAAATAAAAGCATAGACTACACAAAGCACAGAAAAACGTAGGTTTAAGTAGAACCTAAACAGATCGTTTATTTGTATGCTAAGCTTTTCAGCGAGGCGACGTCAGAACAGGTTCTCACGTGTTATCTTCTAAAATCATGCGCCGTCTCGCGCGACCGCGCAGTCAAGGTTTGCTATTCACAACGCTCGGTGGTAAATCTCTCTTCTCATTTATTCGCCATTCTTATGTCATCTGGGCGATAAAATATACTTCTGGGCCAGACGGCGTGAGGTAGAGACAGGGCACACACAAACCCAGTTCACTGTCTCCTCGCAAAAGGACTCCAATGACAAGGCCAACGGCATATGGGTAAAAGGCCGTAAGAGGTAAGAGTGCTGTCCGTACTATTCACGTGGATCTGTTAATTTATTTGTCTGGTAGCTCTCTGATCAGCTGATAGGGATTAAGACTATCTTGTGGACAGAACCGATGACTTGCATAAAGGTGTCTAACTCCGTTTCTCGGTTATAAGTGGACGTGTATAGTTTCTTCGCAGAATTTGGATAATTCGCAAAAATAATAATAATAATAATAATAATAATAATAATAATAATAATAATAATAATAATAATAATAATAATAATTGTAATAATAATAAAAATTATGATGATAATAATAGCAATGGTAAAAATAACGGTATATTAGAAAACCAGGTTATATCAAGGCTGCAAAATAATTCAATGAAAAAAACTCGTGTGCATCAGGCATGACAGCAAAACACTACCGCTCAGTAAAATCCACTTTTTTCACGTCGATAAGGACAAAGTCATTTCTGAACGAGTCCATCAACTGGAACAGAGTGGCCCACACATTGCCATATGTTACAAATTGTCCGTAAATTAATCTATAATATGTCTGTTTTTTTCTGTGGCGTCTTTCATCGCGCGCGATGTAGCAGGTACAAAATATGAAGGGGGAGATTTCTTCGCCTGTCCCGGGACTGAATCCAATGCATCTGCTAATATCTTGGGCATTTTGAATTTATACTATCAATAGTCCTTCAGCCATCACTGCGTTCGTCGTCTGGCACCGGTTTATCGATAGTTCTCGCACCTATAATCCGACCGAGCCTCCGCAAAGACGCGCAGACTTCAGGCAAAACGTCCTATTAAGCGTCCGTTCGTGGCCGATTCGATTGGTCAATTTTGTCGCTGCGGAGCGCATTTTCTTGTTCTTTGCATTCAACAAGCCGATATGAATAATCAATGCGATTTGGCCCATATTTATTTTGGGGTTACCGTTCACTTGGGAGGGCAGTGTCGAGAATACGGATACCCGCAGACAATTGGAACATTTGCTAGGCAAAGGTCAATGTCAAACGTGCACAACATACTAGACGCCACGACAAAACTGGGATAAAATGCGACCACTTTCACCTCGTACTGCGTATAGCTTGATGAACTTGCATTACATTACTTTAGACAACTGTACCTTACCGACATGTAACGCTTTGATGGCTGCGCCAGTTTCAACATTCTGCATATGCAATGCTCGGGACAAATGGACGCTAAGATGGCGTTCTGCGGATGGGCCTCCACGCGCCGTACACCTATCTAGCAGCTGGCAGCGACCAGCGTACCCTTCACGTCAGGTATTGCAATGAGTCCTAACCAAGAATCATGTAACGACAAACGATTTTCGCCGCTCCTTAGTGGCAATTTTCGTTAGTACATTTGAACAATCGAGGGCCCCATTGGTGATTCGTAGTCGCCGGCAATGCTCGACAGAATCCTTGCGTCGACATACAAAATAGGAGGTCGTGTCCACGCCGCCACATCCTGACCAAGTGACGAAGACCTAACGAGCACTTGTTCGACAGCATTTGGTGTACGGCAATGAATCTCGTTAACATCCGACACAATTTCGTGTGAGCGGCTAACCGCTGAACGATCTGTCCATCAATTCCAGGTTCCAAGCTCATCGAAGCTTCCGAATGAGGCGTATCTTCCCATCGTCTGACACGACCTTCGACATACTGATTTCGGTTTTTGAGCTTTTCCAAAATGGCGACGCGTCGTCTCACCGAGTCCGACTGTCGACTACGGAGTGATGTTGCCGGAGAAGAATTCGGCCTTTGCTGAGTCCAAAACAGTGGACGCGTAAAGCCATCGGAAGGCGCCAGCATGCACGGCGTCGACGTCACCATGTATTGAACCTACGGAACCAGCTGGCAATCCTCGACACGCTAGGCATTAACGGATTGTAAATATGCGTGAGTAGATCCCCACGTGGTCGGCCGTCGCTGTCCTCTTGGCGGCGCAATCCGTCCCCATCTAGCATTTCTCGTTTTGTGTCGCCGCTTCAGCAAGCCATGCTCGTAATTGACGTCTTGAACCAGCTGAAGTGGCATGTACCTACGAATAAATCTTCTAGTGTGAATATGTTAACGACGATGTCACTCGCTGCTGACGCCAGTGAATGTTCTCCAATGCCTGAAAGTTCGCTACGATAATATCGTCATGCTGCGGCCTGGTATTTATAGGACCGTCAAAAAAACGGCCACCGGGTCCTTCCGAAGAGTGTGACCATGCAATTCCAGAATAATCATCGTGGACCACAAGCGAACAAAAGCCACCTTAGACGTTACTAGCTGCTCGAAAAATTTCCTGACACTTTTGTTCTCCAGAGCTGCATAGTGCAATAGCGTCTCAAACATTGCACGTCAACCGTACACAGATTCATAGACAAATGTCCCAACGAACCCAGTTGCTTTGATTAGGCGGTAAATACATGTTCTTGTCATGTCCATACTGACGCTGCTGGTGACGTCCGGCCAGTTAGCACCGTCTCAACGATTTTTTAGCCGGACTATTTTCATAACAATGACGCCAGAGCCAGTACGAAGTCGAGTAGCCGAAAACCCCCGCGCCGAGCCCAGAGACAAGCGAACCGGTCCGCCCCGTGAGACCCTTAGCCCCACGATAGCCAATGCTGGCCCGTGTGGACACGCAGCTGTTCTTGACAGTGTCGCACTGATTACAGATGCACGATTCAGCCGCTGTTTGTCGGCCAGGGGCGACGCAAAAGAGCAGCTACATACACATCGCTGCCTAATCAATACAAGCAGTGACAAACAGGTGTAATAGTCACTCGTATTTGGGCAGGACGCCGACGCTACCCCCCCTCCACTCTAGGAACCCTCCGCAGGTATGTGCGCTGCTTCATGTGATTTCTTCACTATCCATATCCAAGACTAGTCAGCGCGTTAGCCAGCTTGACTCGTGGCTCTTTATTGCCGACTGTGCGTCGCAGTTGTCGACGCCAACGCCGAGGCTGGAGTTCTTCGACTTTTTCGACCAACTTCGTCACGTCACTCGTCGTTCGTTGTCGAACTCGCAGCTTTCTTGTCGATGTGGTGCCATATCTCTTATTCTTGTGGCGGCCATAGTCGCGGCGCTCTGTCGCTCCAGCTCATCAGAAGCGCCCATTCGCGTTGCGTGCATGGGCATATGCACGGCCCAGTAGTGAAAGGAGATGTTGACAGCGGAACGAGTAAAGGTAAAATACCATTTTTAAGTGGTAGCGGCCCATTACCACCGCAGTTACAGACAATCCCCGACGCAAACTGGTGAACATACTAATTATGAACGTAACGGCAGCTTCACAGCAAATTACAGGCGACGTGGTTATAATGACTGGCCGCATACCTGCCAAGCAGGAGCAATAAGAGCGATCTGTGTTATATATATATATATATATATATATATATATATATATAAAATCTTAAACACGTGAGCAAACTAACCAGGTTGAAAGGTTCAAAATGAATATACACGAACTGCCGAAGGAATAGCGGCCGCTGCTGAGCTACTTACACGGGGAGACGAATTCATTCTATTCTTTGTCCAACTGACGGGGCCACAAAATCGGTATTGAATCGACGAAGACATAGTTCGGCTGACATATTAGCACTCGAATGGACTTCAAGGCCACAGACGAACACTTGATTGCTAACACCAGCGCAAAGCATCGCTGACAGTCAGTGACACAAATTCAGAAGTGTCCAAAAGCAAAGCTCCTATAGACATGCGTACACAATTTTTGGACGAAAAAACTGCACCGAATAAAAACGCTCATATTGAATTCGACATTCAATGTCTCTTCAGGAGATAACAGACGGTAGAGTGACAATGGCTTTATTGACAGCACACATGTGGGCTTTGGACAGGCTTGATTGATCAAATTGATTAGGTGCGCCTGGCGCACCGGGGGAGGCATGTAAGTGCACGAATTCTAGTGCCCTCGTTGCACAATCATATTTATGTGGATACATCGATATCTATGGGGTTCATTTATAATTATGAGAGTCTGCGTTATATGAAGAAATGCGAAGGGTGTACGATGGACGTTAAGTGTTGGCAAACGGTCATCCCCGAGGGAGACAGGTTTACTACACTCGAAAGCGACCCTTACGGGAATTAGGTCTTTCGTGGTGGTTATATTGTCAGAGGGGCCGTTAGTTTATATATAAGACAACCATACATATCGCGTGGCATCCCGTGGAATGGCATCCTCATCTCTATTACACCTTTCCAAACAGTGAAAGCTCGAATACAATAGAACAGGCGATATCTCATGAACATTACACAGGATTCACTGCCTAGATGCTGCTCTAAAATATATGCGAAGGAAACTACATTGGCAGTCTTTAACGTAATAACCTCGGTGACACTTCTAGTATTTCGTAAACAAATATTAAACATATACCACAGTATATTATCAGATAATACATTAATTCCGTTAGTGCAACTGGTTCCACACTAGGCATAGTCGTGTACGAAATTGCATATTATGTTTAATATATACTGCACCCGACTGAGCAAGCAAAATGTCGATTTGGTCCAGCCTTAATAGATTTCCTATGCGTATGAAAACACGTCACGCTTTACCCCAAGAACGTCAATGAAAGCGGATGTGTGGATTTCACAGTCTTTTTCGACGGATCGAACCACCTTGAGTTGGTAGTGGCCAGTGGTGCTGTAATATTCGCGCTACTTGGCTGCAGCTGAGCAACATTACTGATAGACTAGTAACGTATCAAAATCGACTGGAAATCGGTACTTTTAAATCGACCCTCGGTTGGCGCTTTGGGCAAGCCGCGGCAGCCATCAAATTAATGGTTTGCTGCTCTCATTAATAATAATAATCATCATCATCATAATGATAATAATAATTATTATAGTAATAATAATAGTAATAATAATAAAATCGTTCCAAAAATAACAGCCTAGGACGTCATACATGCTCGTCGTTCCATGGTGTAATTGATAAACACGATGAGAAGACCGATATAATAACTGTCAAAAACCACCGGTCGATATATTGACAGTAAAGACGAGTCACCGTGTTATCGCGCCCCCTACCCGCAGCCAATGTGTCCAATGGTAGCGATTCAAAAAAAATTCCAGTCCCCGAGTTCTAGCCTTTACGAGCGGAGCAATGCCAGCGAACGGTAACTAGCAACGCCTCATTTTTCTAGATGTTACGTAATGGCCACTCACGCCGGCCTCCAGCACAAGTTAAATCGCAAGCGGTGCTTGTTCGGCCCAGAAAGTTCCGCTGAGGGCGCAGCTGCCCTGTTCGGCGTCAAGTTCGCGTCGGCGCATTTTGCGAAGAGCGAGCAGTGAAGCACGCGCCCGATCAGCTCACGCTAGAGCATTGACGGTAGTCTGTCGTCCATGAAGATCTATTTCGACCAATTTCTCACGCCAGGGACAAGTAGCGACGAAAATCCGTAAGATGCTGAAGTGCAAGCGTCACTTCATGGGGTATTAGGGTGGATAAAGGAGGGGTAGGGGTGTTTATAATACAATTAATAAAATTTGCCACAAGGAATTTTTCAGAACCCGGCGATGCCTAGGCTGTACAGTGTTAAAATTAATGTTCGTAGCAGTAGACGTGGTGGCTAGCTCTTGTATAATTCGCGCCGGATGTATTTTGTTCCTTGATAGCGAAATAGATTTCAATTTCTTAGTGCAGATAATAGCAAATAATCGCTCGCTTAATATCTGCACAAGTTATCTGGCATCGTTTTTGTTGCAACCGCTGTTCCGTTGCTAAGTTCCCTTCAAATTTTGCGCTTCTCACAGAATGTCCGATGGGCGATTCAGTTGTTTGACGCGGTACCACCGCGGGATCCGTTTGTATTGCGCTCTGCTGAGCACAGATTTCAGACGATAAAGGTGTTCTTTGACAGCTAGCAAGCACTAATCTAAATGATAATCTAAAAAAAATATATACATACATATATATTCGAG
The DNA here is from genome assembly GCA_002081605.1 of Tropilaelaps mercedesae. Classification (NCBI taxonomy): domain Eukaryota; kingdom Metazoa; phylum Arthropoda; class Arachnida; order Mesostigmata; family Laelapidae; genus Tropilaelaps; species Tropilaelaps mercedesae. The sequence continues at coordinate 11,594 of MNPL01001539.1, forward strand.
GGCGAAAAGGTAAATAAATGTCGATGTGCGGGACAGTGACGATGCAACGTTGCAGCGACTCTTGAAGGTGATAAACTTCATTATAGGATCCGCGAGTCTAACTAACGCCTCGACTCCTATGTGTGAAGGTATTCGTGTCAGCACCAACGCTAACCACTGTCAATACCAGCGACATTCAGCAACTCGACCTAAGTTAAATTTTTTCTTTTAACTTGGTCTCCAGCGCCCCACCGAAGTTAGCAAGTTTTCTCTCTGCTTACTCACAGCAACTTGATATGCGCGGTCGATGTAGGCCTCCCCATTTATCGAAACATGTGTCAAGACGATTTGTCTCGACACATGTTTTATTCGTTGAACACGTCTGTTTGCTGAACAAATCTATCAGGAATATGTGCCATTGTGATGAGTTTGACAAGAATATGTGTGTCTCGTTCCAAATAATTCGCCAAACATTTGAAAAAACTTTGTCCGTCCCGAAGCCGGACGCAAGTTTGCCTATAGATTTGCCGCTGATATGTTGTAATTAACATCTTTGCCCTACTGGTAGCTCTTCATCATATATGCCCGATTGCTATCGGTGATGCGATTAAACGTAGTCATCTCTTGTATGGAGTTTATCTCGGGCTGGGTCGAATACAGACAAATTCTGCTCCTTCAGCAGTTTTGTAATTAATCCTGTATCCATCGGAGGAATCGACGTTATTCTAAGCTCGTACCCTCTCGGCTTGCCCTTTATTTTTTTAATCCACTAAACGGCAGAATCTTCGTTTTCTGCTCCGATTCGGACTGGTCTATCCATGTCGCCGAGCCGCCTCACAACAGTGGCGACGGCGCTATCATCAACTGGCGTCGCCGCCGCCAAAACTGACAACAAAAGCTACACCACCAGCGGGAATGGTCATAGCTCAATGGCGTCGACAAGAACTATTATCTTCTCGCAGGCACGCCGGATAAAGCCGTGCAGGCTCGAGCCGGACAGATACGAGTGTGCTGCGAAGAAGTCGGCGGTGTTGCGTCAGAACGTGATAGTTTCTCTGATGCAATGGGACACCTGCTCGACCGGGGCGCTGCTGGGCTCTGACCGTTGGCTGGCACGCTGTTTGTTTACGTGGGCCGTCATGCAGCCTTATGATTACTACGATGGAGTGGTGTATTTTGTTTTCTATCTTCTTTTAGAACAACGTTGTATATATATATATATATATATATATAT
>MNPL01001541.1:0-22432 GCA_002081605.1 Tropilaelaps mercedesae
TATATATATATATATATATATATCATATATATATATATATCATATATATATATATATAAAGGCGGCAAGAAGTATTTTCAAACCCAGGAGTGACACCACTTGAATTTTTGCGACAGGTGTGATATGATTGAAATGATCAGCCCACATTAGTAATTTTGTCGTCACTTGTTAATGAGTACTAATATTTTTGTTAATTTTCCAGATCCTTTCCACGTTCATGGTTATCTTACGGGTAACCTTTCGTCTGCATTAAGAATATTATCGAGATCAACAGTATCACCTCCCACATTGATGTCTTTCTCCCGCCGTTCAGGATTTTCACTACCATTGTCTTCCCTTTTGATGCATCGTTTTGACTTTCGTTGCTGCTCTTGGATCTGTCCGCTTTCCACTTTCTTCAGTTCATTCTACTATTACTTTTTCTTCCATATCTTCTGCTTCTGTTTGGGTCCACACCTCAAGTAAACAAGCAGTTGATGATACTCGGTATAATCGGTATTATATACGCGCGCAGGAAGACGCCTATTCGGCTCGTGTATGTCTGTCTGTGTACACGTAGGAAAAGTAACCGGCTTTCGTTTATGCTTCTATCGCTATCTATTAATCTGGACTGTCGTCTTCGACTAGCGTGGTTTTGTTTTCTTGATTGGAAGTTTTAGGGCAGGAGACCAGCAGACTGGTACGCAATCGAAAAGAAGGAAAAATTATGATGCAGCACAAAATCTGGTCGCACGTAAGAGACCATTTTCAATTCCTTTTTGCCGGCCTATATAGGTGAAGCGTACACTAATCTGAAGGAGAATGTCCTCACATTTAAACGACCTAGACGAATGTTAACTATACAGATTACCGAAAATAACATGTTGTGAAGATTGCTGAATCACTTTCTCGATGAAGTGAGAAGTAATTCACAACAAAGGGCATGCGATTGCTACTCGTAGAAACAAACTGTCTCGTTTCGACGTCATTGAATAGGCTATTCCGACAACTGAGCTTGGAATAATCTTGACACATTTGTTTATTGCTTAGAAAAGCGGAAAATAAAGTTCACGAGAACAGATAGTCGAATTTAATGACACAAAAAAACGGTGACACCTTTGATGATTCGATCTTGTGGTAGCCCGTCACAGCATCACTTCCTCCCTGCCTTTTCACTGTTGATGGTTTTTTGCAATCTCCACGAGCAATGTTTATGCACATCTTCCGGAACAACAAGTGTATGAAATGTTATCGAAATCATCATCTCCTTGCGGAGAAGCAAGCGTTTTGTAGTATTTGCTCCACGACCATAGCACAGCCTGCTTCCTATCTAAAACATGCACAGGTATAGAAATGTAACTTTAAATTAAAATTTTGTGACATACGCTATCTGTACATCTGTATAGAAATGTACTCTTAAAATACAGGTAAACGACAACGAAATGTTATACCCATTACATAGGTACGAAACTAGTTACTTTTGTTTATCCCGTTCTTTGATTGTAAACTATAAGGGTAGCTCAACTGTTTTAGACCCGTAGATGTGCGTAATTTGCAATGTTCGCTCTACGTAGGCTTTACTTTCACCCATTGTTGATGACATGAAACTGAATATCTGCTTCCCTTAACATTGAAAACATACGTCTGCGCCCTCTAGTTTGTTGCCAATCAGGAATACTTCAATCTATAGTGATTCAAGTTCACAACGGTATCTCTAACTTTGGGGAGCGATAAAAGAGCAGCAAAAAATCCCTACTTGGCAGATCATTTATCTAACCACATGTTTTGATGGTAATACCAAATGCGTGGTCATATGTGTGTGTGTATACATGTAAATAGACTTACGTGGAAGCTTTGCTTTGGGCTGCGGAGTTGCCATAAAAAATATATTGTAGGGAAGCTCGATTGTGTCTCCTTATCGTTACATCACATACCGTGTCCATCATATTACTTGATAAGAGGTGTTGAGCTATTCTATTATTATTGAGTCATTGTGCCATTCTTCAGGTGAGATATTATCCATTGTTATTATTGTTGCTGCTATCATAGCGCTATCCTATTTGATCAGAGAGTCGAAAACAGTTATCGCTTTTAAGGGACGACACAATTTTTGTCGTTGCCGATAAAATGAAAGACGAAGGTGATCGTTATCCTTTATAATTCAATGAATCTTTTCATGTATTTAATGTAGTGATGAATAGCAATAAATAATTGCTTGTACGTGTACTACAAAGCTCTAAATGAGAATGGTGTTTATCTAGCAAATTGAATAATCTTATTTAGTTCCTCGTATATATATTTATAACATTGTGAATTTTTATCCGCATTACCATCTATTAAAAATCGCCCTTATCAATTCAACATGGACATCAAAGGTATCTAAACGGTTAAAATGATTGAAGTGTTTCTCAGACACGGTTGCCGGACGTTATCGTACTCAAGGGTTGCATTTCGATATAAATAATAAAAGCAACTCTTCGTTTACGGCCGTTTCCAAAGAACAGACACACAACCTTGTTTGTACCATCAATTGAAAGTTTAAACCAACACAAGTACATCATCCTTTCGAAATTGGGTTTCGACATTAAGTTTAATAATGAAGAATGCACCTTAGTATAGATATTTCTCTGCTATTAACTAAGGTTATCATCTTTTTATAGGATATTGAATCCGTTTTTTAATTAGATGCCTTTGAGGGCTTGTTGAGGTGAACACAATATTCTCGAATGGATATTCAGTCTCAGTTATCTGAAAAGATGACCAACCGCGTATTTTTTAGCGCGGAGTAATCGCACATCGATTATCTGCCTCGATGTTGGTGCTGCTTTTAGCGCACGGTTGACTGTAGATGAGGTTTTCAATATAATTGTAGCTATCTGATGCAAAAGCAACACGGGTACTCGACGAAGTGCCTATAGTTTTCGTTAAAAAACGTGGCTTTAGTCAAGAAAAGTCAGAGGCACACTTTGTCTGTGGTGTAAAAGAGTGAAAAAGGAAGCCAAAGGATCGAGGGGGGCTTTTATATAAGAGCCGTATTGCACACCATCGTTTGCACCCTATTCTTTTCTAGGTAGTCTGGTGGAGGTCCCACTTCAACGTAAGGTTGCATTCGTATTGAATTGAAAAGGTCTCTACATTGTATTTTTACGCTTTAAAGCTCTTTATACCCCCATTAAAGGGTATGCGTAGTGTGACTTTTAACATGGGTTCTGTAATAAGAAAATATGACTGCCATGTTAGCACTCAGCCTGTATTTAGTAATCGCTTGTCACTTTTGATTGTTCGAAACGGGTTCCAGTGTCCGCGGAAACTTAAGTTTAGATCCATTTTGAGAACTTAATGTAAACCCAGTGTACCGTTCTCTTGCCATCAAGACTGTTAAATCAATAACTAAAATCGCGACGGTTGCGTCTGCATGTAGTCAGTAAGTGAAGTCATGCGGCTACCAATAGGTTCAGTTTCAGAGTTCACGCATATTGTTATAGCACACTGTGGTTCGCATGTTGCTAATGATCTATTTCTCCTGGCCCTCGACCAACCAGGCAGGTGATAGAGGAACGGTTAGCTAATAATAATGGTTATAAGAATAGCAGTAATTTTGGGGGTGAGGGGCTGGACCGCAGCTGCGAACGAAACTGTGGCTCCGCGTGCGGCCACTACTCATGGTACGAACGTTCGGTCGGAGCCTGGCGACTGTTGCGTTGATGCTATCCGTCCCGGTTGCTCTGTCCCACAAAGCTTTTAACGAGAGGTCAACCAAGCCCTTTACGTCTACACCCCCCTCCTCTTCCCGCGGCTTCCTTCGTTTCACCCGTTGCACATCTCTGGCGCTAGAACTCCTCAAAACTGTAGTCAGATCCACCATCGGGATCGACTCTGAAGGGTAGACAAAAAAGAAGAAATAAGCCAAACATCATGTTCCTCCTGTTGGACGGTAACGCGCATCTTGGCCCATTAGCGATGCTGACCTGGTGTAGTTAGTGCCAACGTTTAAGACTTTCGCTGGAGCTCGACGCAGAACGATCGCGGACGATGGATTCATTCCGCCATAGCAGTGCATAGACACAAGGGAAAGATGAGGAAAGCACAGAGACATTTTTTATATTGCATTTACGCACACCCAGACAACCGCAAGCTTAGCAGCGGACATACCGAGTCCGTGAAAAATGTCTGTGGTGAGGCATACAGCCGTCGCTAGCTAGAGGAGACCAAACAAAAGCAGATAACCACGATGTCGAGCTGTTCGAGCAATAACTGGCAGAGAATGGCGGTCAGAGTCGTGTTAGGTCAATTTGGGTTTTTTTGGGTTGTCTGCAAAATGCGCACACATAGTGACAGACAATGAAAGACTGTTGGCCACGAGAAGATAAGAGAGATATAATTTTCTCATTCGTACCGCTGGTAGAAACAAAACGTGAAGGTAAGAGCGGTATCTTGCCTTTCGCACGTCGTAAGTTATATCTCGCACCCGCCCATAATGCTGCAAACCTAGATTATATAGTCGCAGGTGAAACAGCAATGGCGGTGCGTCGCTAACTTGACCACTTTATTTTGAATCAGACTGTCTGGTATACTGTCTGCTTCGGTCTGCACATTAATGTGATGTGGACATAGCGTGACATATGTATTAAAGATTATATGACAAAAATGCAAATTATAACACACGATTATTGATTTAAATTTGAGATCATCAACGGCCGCCCTGATCACAAATTATGCACGCAATAAATAGAAAGTCAATTTAGTAGAAAAGCTCAAGCGAATGCACAGCGTAGGTGCACTTGCAAAACCGCAGAATTTTTGCCGCGGCATTTTTTTGTTTTGCACGATGTGAGATATTTAGAAAATCGACAGCCAGAAATTAAATATTTCACAAGTATAAATATGCCAATTGTGTCTCAGAGTCAATCGAGGTTGTCTTCGACATATAAGAAAGGATTATATAATAATCGGAAGTATTTGCGAAGTTGATTTCTTGAGCGTAAGCTTCATATAGCGTCCCTTAACTGGTTACGTTACTTTCAAACAATTTGTCAAAAACGGTTTTCGAAGATAGCTGTAGCGCCGCGACAACATTATTGGCTTTCATACCATAGTCTAGTGTAATGTTTCTTCCACTCATATTTGTTTTCCCAAGTCACACGATTGCTTAGTACTGATTTACGCTCACCGTAATGCGTTTTTTAGGTGCACACAAATGTACATGCAGCTACATGAACAGTGTATTCATTTGCATAGGTCCTCCTGACTATTTTTGTACATAATCTCTAGGTTTAGCTTATATGTAGCGAACTATCAAACCAGTAAAATACGAAGACTGCTTAAATCAATCCATATTATCCAACATTCCTCAATTGGATCAACTTTGCTGATTTTTCTGTACACATACATTCCGTCTGATGTCTTTTATGATTTCTGTACGCGATAGTGCAATATACTATTTATAGATGAACAAGTAAACGACACACAGAGAAATACAAAAATCTCAACTTGACATGCGTACGGAGATGTGATGCAGCTGTCTTAGCCGGTAGAACCGCTTACCACTGCTGCACCACTAGGTGACCTTGCCATTGCTAACAAAGAGATTCTTCTTTCGTCTTCGTCTTAAACGAAGAAGATCGGTCACGCAGAGTCGTGGGCGGGTCCCGTCTTTGGTACCGCTTGATGCTGCAACAATATCTCCGCATACGACTAAATGCTGAGCGGTAGTAATAGCAACAACGATAACAAGTCTTCCAAAGAAAATGCATTACGTCTACCGCACTCCGTTCACTCAACGGACCATTGCAAGAAGGACAGACAGGCGTAAAGAATTTTTCCCCTTATCTGGACAACAGTATTGAAAAGAATAATGGATAATCATCCTAGTAAAGCTAGTAAATGTTTACGCAAATCTGTGCGTGTAGCAGGGAGCTGGGTGTCGTACTCATAATGCATAACTAGACACAATTATACTCAAATAAGCTCAGTGCACAGAAGACAACGTCGCAAGGCCAGTGCTGTGGTATAAATGTACAGAGGCCGCTAAGTCAAGCCATTTATAGTCACGGTATTGTGCTAATAGAAATCAACCAGCAGCCATCTATAAGGGGAAGCTCGTTGATGTCAGTTTCAGACGAACATATCATTTGCTTAAAGACATTGTTGTATAGTCCATCCCGCGCTCAACCGTTATTTATAGATGTTAAGATCTTGGACGTGATGAGAATGAACGAACTAACAGAAATTCATACCAATACAGTTTTGCCTTAGGTTTTATGAAAATATCGACTTCCAATTTGCCATCTACTCTTTCGCCGTAATATTCAGCATTCGGCGCGCTGCTGTCTCCTGCAGTTTACTCATCTAACCGATGCCCTACTATGGACAAATTTTGATTAATATTGAATAGCACTCAGCGAGCAACCAGTAGACCAAAGCGATTCGAGTCCGAGCGGTGGCTCTGCCAGGTAAAATTATTAAACACCATAATCCTACAAAATACGAAAATTTCTTGCTGATAAATACCTCAGGGCTCTGCGATTTCGTTAAAAAGCGCTCATCTGAACGTTGACAGTTACATGGTAGGATTAGTATGACTTAATTAAAATACTTAAAAAATCAGTATTATTGATCGTCTCGGCCTTTATATTGGTAGATTTTCCGGTATATTCAATCGCGAAAAAATCGCAAGTTAATTATTGAGGCATGAATAAGATTAGGTAGGCGTGGTGCGACGGGTTATAATTTTCGTTTCACGAGTTGGAATGAGGGGTGTCTGTATTAATGTAGTTATGCATTTCGACCGTTGGTGTCTGTTCCTGGCGTCTATGGAGACGTCTATATTTTGTGATGTATTAATTTGAGCCGTTGTGGGATCTTCCCTCCCTTTAAAAGAAGAATGGCTTGGTGGGGCCTGCGTCACGAGTTTAATTCAAGGAAGATTACTTTCATTACAAAACAACTACATGGTTCGCGTATGCAGGAGTTTCCGAGGTATAATAGAAGGATCATATTTGACGAATACGCATGGTTCTTCGGCGAGGAGTGGTTCTCTGGGATCATTCAGGCTTCATTCGGGACAGTGAATTAATTTACTCATATGCCGGTCGCTGATACTCGAGTGGTAACCCGTGGTATCGGGACGATAAATGCAATGCACCAGTCGTGACAAGCGATTGTACTTGCTTTAGCAAAGTCTTTATTGTATATTATTCTATTAGGCACGCACACACACAACTAGCAAAACTGTAGAGAAGTCATTCTTTACAACTTATTGCAAATGGAGCATATAGAGTGACGGGAGAAATCTTAAAAATCGTGTCGTGCGTGCACGAGATAGTCAACGTCCGTTTTTGCGAAAGCTGTGCTTACGTTGTTGAGCAGTTCCAGGATATTTTTCTTTTAAAATGGATTTCTGTAGGCGCCTAGTTAGCTGTTAAACCTAAAGGTCAGAATGGTAGACGGTCATAATTGTGGTGAGCTAGAAGCAACAAGCATACCGGCGTTATGACTAAGCTTTTTTCAAGTGACCACAAAATGTATACATACACAAAAGGGTATGGAGTACGCTAAAGCTATTATGCTAGTATGGCAAGTAGCGATGGTGCGTTCGTATAGTTGGCGCGTAGTTTTAACGCAATGTGTTTCCGTAAACACAGCAAGAACACTACTTGGAAAAACGACATCATAATTAAAACCAGTGCCACGGCGATAAATAATTTTACGGCGTAATTTTGCAATACTTCATAAGTATTCAGCGAGGCTTTCCATTGACTCCGAGAATGCACGTCGAAACACCCAACAACAAGTAACATTCGAGCAGCCAAGAGCTTAGCCAAGAGAAACCTTCTTGTTCGTCTACATTAAGCATTGGAGTTTGACAGTCAGAAATAATCGGGTTGAAAGCAATATTTTAGCGACCCCGGACAGAAACAAAATGATAAGGTGGGACAAATAAAAAACCAATAATAATCTACGTAGAAATCGCTGTTGCTACCAACAATTCTAACGGGCCCGATTATGGCAACTGTATACGTATATCGGCTGAAAACGTCATATTAGACAGTTCAAATCACCACAAATCTTAAAAATCTTATCGGTAGACACGATATGAAATCAGGTCGTAACATGCATCTTTTTAATCTGCATCTAACAATCTAGCTCCGGTTGATGTGAAGCGCAAAATTAGCAAAGTTGTCCATCAGGTAGAACCAGCGCTATAGTTTGAAACACGCATGCTGGTTTGGGTCGATGTCGTTATGGTTCTTGTCAATTTGCCACCGGCTGGTGTGTAATGTCAATGAACGATGTAGAGCATAAACCATATACCTTAACAAGCGGCGATATTCTTCAATGTTATATGTATATACCATGGTGACAGTGGAACACCGTTTGTGCTTTCTAGTTGCGAGTGAAAGTGCCGAACGAAATATCATTGGCGTGTTGCTACTAGTTGGAAAGCAATTGAGCGGATTAACGAAAACCGACTAACTGCTGAAACCCGGACCGGTATTTCTATCTCCTTGTGTGCGTGTGTATGTGTTAAAGAAGCGATGAAATCGAAAGGAAAACAAAAAAGGCAATGCGCCGTTTTACACATCACCAGCAACGTCGATGATATTTTAAACCTCTAATTCATGCTGTTCAGTACTTTGGTATATAGTATGGTCAATTACACTACTGGACGCAGTGATCAGTCACATTAAGCAAACTTGACTGCTTCAATATTGCGGCAAATGCAAAACAACGAGCTCATGGGTATTGTATACTTCTGATTTTTAAAAATTGAAGTCAGAACCAAACGGTTTGTTTTCAAATAACAGAGCTAGACGTCGACCGCACATTGATGTGTATTATATATGTCGCTGTACCGTTCTTGTTTAATAGTTGATTAATTTTGTCGTTTATCGATTTAGGCAAATTGGTGCCTACGCTGCGTCGGTCTGTTGTTGGATGAAGTTTCGACCAGAATCTGAAAAAGCTGAGTTGACAATAGGATTGATTTTTTATTCTACACCCTAACGGTGAATTTGTGTATAATAGTAGACGTCTAGATATAGTTGTATCTATTTTTTAGCAGGATTGCACTAAATGTATTGCGGCGACCCAAATTATAACTGAACGGTTTTTGTAAAACATCATAGACATCAGACAAATGTCAAACAACACATTGAAGCGGATCCAAGAGGCGAGTCTTGTATGTGAATCTGTTTCTGTACAAAACTCATAAAATGAACGAAATGCACTGAAGATAAAAATTAGAAAATAGTTTCACAGACGAATCCAGTTACAAAATTTCATCCAACTACTATATCAAAGCAGAGAATTATTTTTCACACCAGTGAAGCAATTCGGTAAATAGTTGATTACAGAATAGTCGGTCGAAATGGTCAGTTCATCGCCCCTTAAACAAGGAACATACCACCAACTTAGTTTTAGCAAAGAAACGTTAGTTCTAAAAATGTGCAGTAAAGAAAGGTTTAAATAGAGTAGTAAGTTTAGTAATTTGACGCTTTTGGCCGACTGCAAGGCTCTTGGCTACATGCATCGAATATGCTGGGTGTGCAAAAACGCTATCCGCCTCAAATCAGCTTTAAGCTAGCCAGTGAAATAAGCCACGAATTTAAACTTCACGGAGCCGCTCTTGAGTTTTAATGAATACTTCGCAGACTTCCTCATCATCTTTTTTCTTGTTGTTTTGAAGGAGCGAAATCCAAGTAACGAACAGTAAATTGTAAAAACTGATAAAACCTTCACAACGGTCACTATATACTTTCTACAAGAGCAGTTTCTAGAAGCATAGCGATTTCCATATATATATATATATATATATATATGCTACGCCTAAAGGACTACATATAAGCTATTTAGCAAATATTGTATACTGACAGTTAATAGACGATTATTTGGTTTTGCATTATGTCTGACTCGGACTCCGACCTATTGTTTTTACACCATATATATATATTTTAGACATTTTTATGTGACGCTGATGACATCATCGATCTTTCTTAAAGATGGCGTCCGCTCAAATTAAAATGCACGCAGATACTACGTATGGAATAAAAAACAGCCGATAATGTTTTAGATGATTTTCAGTGTTAGATCAACCACCTTAATATATACATGTATATATTTACGTAATTTGATAGAAAGAACAACTATGATATCTACATCAAATCGATTTTCGATCTAATGGATATGTATATGTACTTCCCGTGAGCCCTAGAAGCTACTTGGACAACTATGTATTCGAATCTATTGCCATAGTATATTTTTTCGACCTGACAATAGGCTCGACCGCAGGTTAAATTCCGTTACACATATGTATGGGCTTCCGTTTTACGAAGCAATGCAAAAATGATATCTTGAACTTTAAAGATTGGTTGGACAGGCCTAAAAAACGGACTATGACAGCAAGGTAAATAAAGAATACCCTCTATTAATTCCTTCATCCCTAGCAATAATTGGCAGGCGGCGGTCTTGTGTAAGAAATCTGAACCCATACTAAGCAAAGCACTAAAAAATTAACTAGGCAATCAGGTTTAGGGTGATCTAGCGTGCTGATTCTCGCATAGTCGGGAAAATATTTGTACAGAAATAATAATAATATTGTGCGCCTCATTAGATGCAAACAAACCACGCCATGGTACATCACCGTTATCGGAGTAGACTACTGTCGCTAGCCAAGCTCATCAAGCCAAGGCAAGAAAGGAAGTGTTAACAACACAAACAGTGTTAGCTTTCTGCCGGACACTGCAGCCATCATTATTCTTCAATGTTGTCACGATTTACCAGGGCTATTACCACAACACTGTTAAAAACAAGATAACGGAAGGAAGTAGGACCGATAGGTCGAGAAAGTACTATCACAGTGATGGTATACGGCCATAGGCCGATGGCTATTTCTAGTAAGACTTGACTCTCTTGCACCTCTTCAGAGTGACACACAATTTTACGGCCTATCGAAGAATAGTCTGGCAGGAAAGGAGTCAGCAGCCAATGCTTTCGCATAGACAGATAGCGGACGTGGTTCGAACCAGACCGGATCGCTGTGTGGCAAACAGAAACGGCACAGTTCAATAACAACAACACCAACAAATAATCGAGGACCGCGACGAGAGAAAATGAAGCGCAGGCCCGAGCCGGCATCGACGACGAGAAGAAGTAATGTCTTCCTTCTGTCAGGGAAAAGAACATCGTCTTCAACGAGGGAATGAACTGTGAAGAACCTCCAAGTCGGCGGATGTCCGAAAAAAGGCAGCATCACAGAGCCACCGCCGCGGCGGATACGGCTACGGCGATGCTTGCGGCCAAGGTCCGACCGCTCTGGAGCCATTCGCGTCTGCAAGAAGGAACGTCTGGGGGAAAGGAATCACAAGACACAAGGCTTTCGAAAATGGTAGGCTTTTCCTTCTTTCGTTCTGGTACGGGTTACTTTTCGTCGTCTTTATCCGTCGAATCCGTCCCGTCCTTCTCGGTACATCGTCACTACACTCCTTGCCTTCATTTGCACTCAGGCCATCATCGGCGACGAATCGGCCAATGGGTGATCCAATGGGCTGTTGGTTCATGGGATGGCCGCTGGACTGCCACTAGCACCATAGCGTTGTTATTCCTCTTCGTTGGCATACGTATGTACAGTTTTTCAGTTTCTCGCTTGTTTCTGTACGTCCGACGGGCGATCAGGTGAACGGATGTCGGAAGGCGACTCGACAGCGGTCTGGGGATCTCTCTGCTGATCACCACCAAATGACGCCAGTAGCACGTGGCTAACGAGAATTTCCAACAGAGCCAGTGGTCAGTCAGACGAAAGATTGTATGCCAATAATATCAGCATACCCCAATTGAGCGGAGAAGAAACTGTTATATCTAGAAAAGCTTAAACGTAACAAAAAACGGTGGATCATCAGTCTTATCTGAACTTGTGCGCGAGCGCCAGTATAAGTTGTCAACGAACTGGTTGTATTTTTCAGCTAGAGTCATAGAGGGTAAGGAACTTACTCAATCAGTCTAGTCCCCGTTTTTCGTAAACGTTTTTTCTCCAAAAAGCCAATGTGTACTGTCTACACGAGATGCTTTCTTTAAGTTCCATTGATAAACAATACTTGATTCGACTAAATAATGAGATATGACGAGGACGCTACTGTGGCTGTGGTGGTGGTAGGGGTATTGAAGCCGGCTTTCGGTTGCTAACGGGCGCCTCGTGCCTGATGAGTTGGACACAACCACAGGCGTACATGCACGTACACATATCAGCTCTTATACCGACATTTTTACGCTTTTACGAACAGTAGGTCTCGTTGAAAAAGTAACAACAACTGTACAAGAAATAACCAGCAAAACCACCTACAAAAAACATAAGCTCAAGAACCCTGTGAAGGGTATCAACAATTTGTGGTCAAAACTAACACTTCAGCAGTAAAGGAAAGATTTAGACAAGAATGTCAAAGCGAAATAATGGCAAAAACATAAAGTTACAACTCATGCGTCGTTTATAATGACCGAAAAATAGAAGTGTCGCCAGCGTCAATTCAACGTACTTTTGGTACTATATATATATATATATATATATATATATATATACATGCAATTCGTAGCGAAATGCTGTCTTGAAAGTCGTAGAAAACCTCTTTGTAGACTACGGGTGTACTGCGTGTGGTTTGAATAACTACATTTTTTTTAAAAGCTGACCATCAGCCAACATTCAACGTCCACGGTAGCAGTTTTTGCATTACTTCGCAAAACGGACCCCATATAAATGTTAATGTGCACCGGCGAAGATTGAATTCGTGCACCTACGTGTCTCCTCCAGTCGCAATGCCCATACGAATGCACCAAGCCACCGAGCTCGATCTGGTTTGAATAACTAAAGATATTCTACTGCTCCTGGCACCCTCTGTAGATAGTTCCCATCTTAAAATGTGGAGTAGTTAGGCTTAGTCCAACTAAATGCCTTATGGCGTCTTGGTTGCCCCCGGCGGGGCTGAAAAATGCCGCATCACATCGTCAGTAGCCATTTATGGTCTGCATCAGCGTAGTAAAACATAAAGTTAGGTATGAACGTTGTTTAGTTGGACATTGGCCAAGTGAATTCGCAACTTAAATATTATTTGAGCTAGACGAGGTTATGATTGAGTCTCGCATTATTGTCACTTACAGACCACGAATCATTTTTCACTACGTTATTCTAATATGAAAGTTTAAATCTCATAGTCGTTTGCATCAAGTTCAGCATGATTACATCAGCCTTTCGGGTTACTTTCTACGTAGACAGCTACAAACGAGAATCACTATGAATCACGATTTGAGCAACAAAATCTATCCGTGTAAGTTGATTTCCTCAAGATTTAACAATCAAATCGAACTACACAATTCTCTAAAATTCAAGCAGGAACCATTAATGCGGGTGTGTTTATTTGTCATACGTCCGTCTGCAATTGACTTGTTCGGCCAATAACCCGAAAATAAAATCGGTAGCTAAATTTGTTCTGCTAAGTCCTGCTTTATATGCTAAAACGCATTCTTTTCCGGTACCTACGTTTTTCTTTTGACAACGAAACACATTGGAATTTTACATTATGGAGGGAACGAGAATCACGTGAAAGCAGAAAGATCGGAAGTATTTGCTATTAAGCTCGCTGTTCTTGTTTTACTTTTACTGCAAATTCTCATATTTCAATGTCCACTTTTATTAGTTAGCCCGTTACCCATGTGATGAGATCAAAAACCGCATTATTTTCTATAGTCTCATAGGTAAGCCGGCAGCATAGTTCTATCGCGGAAAGTAATACATGCGGCTTATGGTATATTTATGCTATCGCTAGAATTAGTTCTTGCGCACTAATTTATTGTTCAACTTGACACTTTAAATAGCGAGCACGACCTAATGAATGTAATGAGCAAATCTAATTATCTTTTGCAGCATAATATAGCTGTAATTGCTAGACTGGTCGCCAGTCTCAGCATAACGGCAATGATGTGAAACAGTTACTAGGTTATTTTCTCGGATATGCTGCGTTGGAACATTCTAACCTCACGAACAGAAACCCACTTCAACTGTAATTCAGTGAATCTGTGTAAAGTTCCCTAACTTTATAATTTTCCTAACGTAATAATTGAGTAACTTTCTACACCTAACGAATGGAGAATATGGGGCACCATGGGTTGCATAGCTTATTGAGGGGGCGTTAGATCTGAACTTGTCCTTGAAAAAGACTGTGGAATGATTACGTGAATTAGTAAAAAGCAGGAATTTCAATAAAATGTATGGCGGTAAACCTTCAGAGAACGAACCCTTTCACTCAAGCGTGTGATTATCGAGCCTGATAGACTCTCTCTCCGTAGCCACCGTTTGTGCAAGCAGACCCATACTTTATCCCATGGTTAATGACTGTTCATTGTTGTGATGCTAAAATATAATTCCACCGCACGACAAGATACAGAACAACATTGCAGTATATTTAAAATCGTTCAGCGGGCGCTTACTGTAAAACGCTGCGGTAGCCGTAAACAAAGAACGAAGAAGGCCCCGAACACTGAGACATGCTGATCTCTATGTTTTCGATGCTGAAGTGTTCTGCTGCGTCGTGCTGCCATGCAAATTTTGTATTGTAGATTAAGTTTCCGTTTGACCATAAAGAGAAGAAACTATTTGTCGTTATGCTCTCGACTTATTCGTGCGTTCATTGTAAGGGTGTACAGCTGTGGTTATGATGATTGCTTCTGGCTGGAAATTATAATTGTTTTATCGATGGAGGGATGTAACTAAATGTGTTTATCAACAGGCTCACCTCCGGAGACTCTCAACACTCCACACGTCTCTAGACATCTCTCAGTTAAGTACATAAAATACAGTTGTAGCACGCCGCGTTCCCGATTTCGAGATTACCCTTAGATAAATTTCAAAATGAATCCTTCTAAAGAAAATTAACATTGTAATAAAACACATTGATTATTGAAAGAGCTGGATGTCATCAGTTACACTAATGGTTCTTCTATTTTTCAGTCGGCTGAGCTTAGAAATTAAAACAAAGCCGATATTCGACAGATGATCAGCCTAGCAATGGCGTGTTTTAGAAAAATTTTAATCTAATGATTTAATATTTGCGTGGTATTATCCCAAAATTAATCTACCAGCATTTGCTGTAACGCCGCGGGGCACTTCTGGCTTGGCCTAATGTTCGAGATTATCGAGAAAATCGTGCTTATTATTTAGGAATTTAAAAAGTATTAAGCTAACTTTGTACGTACAGCTATGGCATGAATTCTTCTCAATTTGGAGCAAGTTCGAGACGTATTCATCTAGGATTAAGGCACAACGGTACGCATGGCGCTGTGTTTCGCGTGCCATTATTTATTGACCAACTACAGCTCATATATTCTTGACACTCTTGTGTCTTATATTTTAAGAAAACACTTTACATAGACATAATATTTATGTCGAATGGTGTACTTTCAAATGACGTGCTTGAGCCTTTGTAATGTTATTAAGAATTAAGTACGCATATGTTCATGAACTGTGAAAACAAAGACTAGTAGATAACTGGCGTCTATAATTTTTACCTTTGTAATGTGGCATTTAAGCACCTTTTGAGCGTTTTGGTGGCTGGTTCTTTTTTAAGTAAAATATAAGAGCTCTTGCGTTGCTCTTTAGGTAACATCCAAGTCTCCCGTCGAAGAACGAAAGCCCTTCCGTGACTCGCATATTTACATGTAAAAGGTCAGCACGGCGATTCCAAACCTCAGTTATAAAATTTAGTACGTTGACATACTCAATTCGATTCTACGCCGCGAGTTAATGTTCTTCCTACAATAGGCTGGTGACGCTAGATCAAAAATAGGGACCACTTACGTATTCTCCTGTGCGCAGTAGCTAAACCATGGCCGAGCACTTAAAATCGTGAGTTTCAAGCGTTCGGAATATTCAGTGTGATGTACTGACTCCCACAAATTGTTTGTCACTTCAACGGTTATCCTTCGGCCTATAATTTCGGGTTTATCCCTCAGATAACTACAGTACGGTGTAGCAGTAATCTGTGACCTTCAATTTAAGCTTAGTAAACTGTAGTAGCATGACGATGACGTATCGGACAGTCGGAAAGCTGTGCGATCCGTCTTTCAGTTTAAAGTAGTAAATTCACCACTATCAGCTATAATCTGTGCAATCATAATAAGTTTTTTCGATTTTTAGCCTTTTCTTGGACCCGCTGTCGGGGTACCACCTTCCTGATGTTGCCCGTCCTCTTTTCTAGAACCTCAAAGACGAACCGTTGTATCTCTGCCCAGAACGTCAAGGGCACCTAGTGTAATTCTCATCTTACTTAATTTCCGACAACTTCAAAGAATATTTTGTGTGAAAACCAGCTAGCAATAAATGCTTGATTAGCGGAAACACTTTGTACGAAGCTTTGTACGAAGGCGCAGGTTGTAGATCATGGCAGTGACCTGGGTCGTTAAGTAGCTCGCTATAGAGCTGGCTTTCGAATTCGACTCATGATAAATATTCACCGTATGTTTTGTATACCCCGACTGTTTTACATTAAGCCATGTTTATCCATCTTTTCAGCCTGTTGCAAACATTTGATGCGCGTATCTATTGCAATGTACTGCGTGTTCCAATCCGCTTTAATCAAATTTGCTTGGTCTTATGCGGTACTAGGACTGATCATAGGGCTTTGCACAAGGCACTCGTTTACTTGACGCCTTATTTGTGCCTGACATTCACATTTCGAAATCAAACAAATGTTTCGCGTCTCCAACACAATGTGATAGAATCTGGGGCATCTATATCCGCTCCTAGTCTACGATTGACCGTTGATAATTGCTCTCCATTATGATTGTATTTTACAAAAAATCAGCAAAAACGCATTCGAGGCACCTCATATCAACTATTATTTGTTTGGTCCATACCTTTTTATATACGCATATTCTTTTGAATTCGATGTCGCCTTGTCAAAAATTACGGAGAAGCTGCTGGTGGATTTATGGTCAGGTGCTAAATTATAATAGTTTCATACACTTGGTCGAACGCTTGGTCGGATCTTTGCGAGACTAACGTCTCGTATATATTCCGTTGACAGTTAGCGAGTATAGTAATGACCGGTCTTCGAATGGATACAGATAAAGGCTATTAAAAACGTCTGTCTTAGGTAAAAGCCATGTTTTTACGGTGCATCTGCAACAATCGGGAATTCAAACTTAGGCAAAACGTGCATTTAAAAAAATACTTGTATTAATTGCTAAGTGTGTTAAATACTTTTAGGGCTGATCAACACCTAACGTCGCTTTTCGCATTACTTCGTAAGACGGACCCCATAAATGTAAACGACGAGTATCGAACCCGTGCAAGACACACAAGAACTCACCCAGTCACCGAGCTCGTAGCTCCGGGTTTTAATCAGGCTAAATACTCAGGTTATCTACAGGGCGTGTTGTGAATTAAATGGCAAACTATCGGTAGCCATATTGAGCTGCAAGCCTTTTACAGTTTTTTTTATTTTACTCAAAGAAATACACTTAAAATTATGCTTTGTTGCCATCGAGTATAAAATGTTTATTCCGATGCATGGTTACTAGATCACTGTTTTGGTTTCTTGTTGACGCGAATGGTTATACTCTCCTGCACAATGGGTATTATTGATTGTTTGTGCATGTAAAGAGTGTCTCAGAAGCGCTTATTAATTTTTCAAACATTTATAAAATTCCTTCGGTTTCGATTTTCCACTTTGTTTTCTTCGTTTTTTGAAAATAACACAATTTAGCCTCGTTTGGATCATAGTCCAGCGTCATTTGGCCGTACGATTCTGAAAACTAGTTAAACACTATCAACACGCTTAAAAAATTCTGGTCGAGATCCTTTATATTCCAAATACATTAAACTACAATAGTTTTTCGTAGAGAAAAAGAGAAAATGTCTCAATCATAAGTTTTCCTATGAATGTTTGAAAGGTGTTACAGCATTAATATGGTAATGCATATCGCTACCATCTTATTGTTACTATAACGTTGGTAGGTTATATAACTATCGGGCAACGTTAGTAGAAACTAGCACAGCTGCAATAAATAAAGCAGCATAGATCGAGTTACTTCTCGACAAATTTTATTCGATCAGGTTTAATTATTTGACTCAAGTGCCTATTTGAACTCGTTAACTACTCTCAGCATCGCAGCAATCCCAGTCGGCAGAAATTCCTTGACACGAGGACATTCCTCTTTGTCAAGTTGCCGCAAAGTCTGCAGAGATGCCATCGTTGTTTGTGCGTCGTTTTTGGCCCATCGTCAAATGGCCGGTTAAAATTTTCGCTCTTTGTTGTGGTCGGCGATTGAGCGATCGGGTCTTCCTAAAGTTTAGAAGATAAATATTCTGTTGATAGATATTCTAAAGATAGATATGTTGGTTTTCTTACGCGTCAATGCGATCCAGAGAACAGCTATGAGAGGATTATTAGAAGTGCAGAAAAAATAAGAACTGGTTAGTTAGGAAATGAGGATTGGCACCATCAGCGTTTACACCAAACTATTATTAATTTGTATAGAGCTATAGAAACTATTATTAAGCGGCTATTGTTTTTTCCAAACGGTCACAAAAAAGCAGCCAACGTACGACCGTTTTAGTCAAGAATACACACGTACGCTCAAGCAACAATCACAAGAGTATGCACGATAATAGAACACATATAGCGACAGAATAATACCAGTTATATGCGATAAATACTATGGCGAACGTCGTATGATCTCTTATGCTATATCATCGTAAAGTAGAACTTGTTCGAATTTACTTCGTTGCAACGCTTGTACACATATGTTTCGGTCACCCTATGTTACACTTACAGTAGTTTGCACTCGTTACATGTCTAATAAAAAAAGGTAGGCTCAAACACAAAGAGAAAGCTGAAGCATGCGTGTTTTTTGCCGGGCATAATAAAGCGCAACTTCGGGGTGTATTGGGGACAAGCTTTGAGTGGCCACTTGCAGGCAATTATACTAAGGGCATTGATGGTATTTTTGAAAGTCATCAGGCACGCCGGTGAGAGTAGGAATCGAAACGGCTCAACAAGGCTGACTATTGTTAAAATAAGCCGAACAATACGCACGTTAAATAGAATTTAGTCTGGCGCATTCAACTCCACATCAACAAAAGGTCAATATAGTCTTATTCCGCGGGTGATACTCATCGGAGCCACGATCTGTGTCTGCACCGATGCCGAAGCTAAGTGGAAACAGACATCCTTTGAAAATGTTTTCCAGAGCTTAGAGACGGAAACCCCACACGAAAAACCTCTCAAACATTTTTATGAGCCCTATGAGGAAATATTTTTCCGTCCATCGCACTGAAGACGTGGATTGAACAACATTTCAAGTACCCTGTAACGTTTATCTGCCTGCAAAGGGACGAACTATCTAAGCGATATTGGCAAACAAGCGTATTGTACTTTACTATTTGAGATATCATCTTATAAATGACAAATTAGCACCTGACGAAAATACCACACACACATTTTGATGTCGGATGTTATGTGGGTTAATCGAACTAATTTTACCGTCGATAATAACTATTGAAATTGTAAATAGTCCGCCTATGGACATACTATTACCGGTAAGCAATGCTAGTCGTTTATGCCGCACTAGGCAAATAAAATAATTAGAAATGAGAATATAACAAATATTGCAATTAAGCAACGACCGCCAAGCAAATTGTGCCTTTTCCTCAAATCGTGTCAAGCAAATCGGCCGCGACTATTAAAAAAATCTGCTGCTATAAGAGCAGTCCATGTGCACGCATGTTTGATAGTCACCTGTTTTGCGAAAGGAACCTGCAAAATGAACTGGTCAACATGTCAGTTCATTTTGCGGCAATGTATCTCACCGGGCAATAGCGGGTTAATGCAAATCTCTCTAAAGGGTTGGATAGTTGCCGCCGAAGCAATAGCGAACAGCCACAGCAGGCGTCTCTATTGAGTTATTACATTAATCCACCACAGCGGTCCCATATTTCGACGGACTGACTGCGGAAGAGAATCGCAGTCGGCATTCATCTTCGTTGTTTAGAAGATGGAAATCAAGAGTGGGGGAGACCAAATGGCACCGTAATTCCAAAATAAACTAGCTTTCCTTTTTCGCAGCAGCACGCCGACTTTTTTCTGGCCACCGTAATGGATATGAAGTTCTGAAAGTCGGTCGCGAGTTGGTCTGTACCGTGCCGCTCCTCTATATAGTTCTCTCTTTTCTTGACGTAGAAAACCTGATGATAGAATTTATTCTTGAAAAAAGCGAGATAGATGTGGCATTTTAATGGCTTGGTCAACTGCATACAAAAAGCTGTCACCAATTTGTTTCCTGTTCTGTTGACGATCATCTCCAAATTTCGTCATTTATATGTAGACTCAAGTGGGCTTTTATTGAGCGGCAATAAACGAAGATATAATTTCTATGAGGTTATGGTTATTTTCTTGTTTCTAGTACCTCTATTGTTGTATTCATATTTTTTAGTGATATCGAAAACGTGTTAACCCGTGTGAGTTAGCTGCGAGGGAGAAGCAATCGAAGCATCCAAATATAAAAAGCCGGCAGGCTACTTTAAGACAGCGACGTTCGGTTCACCAATTAAGTGGGTCGAAGAGGCCAAATTCTAGATTAAATGAGTGACTTGTAGTTGCCAACAACTAACCTCCACTTGAGCTTCACAAGTCATATCAGATTCTGAATTGAGTCTAACGGTAATGACAAACGTGGGGCAAACATATTGATAAACCAGTACCTCAACGCCGCGTTTAGTAATGTGCCCATACCGAGCTGCCTACAGCCTACGCCGAAGTCATAAGGAGAATAGGCGAGAAGTGAATTTTGCTCGGTTCATGCGCTCAGTAATAGCCTGGTCTGTTTCGAGTGTTTCCATTGCATCGACTGTATAAATGCAAGTAGTTCTCACTCAATAGTGCGCTTGCGCAATGATCAAACATCAAATGGTATCCGCTGTTGTCGATGTGCTCGCGCACGTGTGCCTACCACCAACCAGGGATTGTCCTGTGTAATGATGAGGTCGTTTCAAAGAGAGTACTAGTAGTGTGATGTGCGTGTTCCGTGCATCGTCATCAGATGGTATAGCTATATGCAGAAAACGTGTCTATTGTTTATCGCTAAGTGGTTTGCTCGTTCGACTGTGTCAACTAGATCAAAAAACGCCAATCGATTAGCTTGCTGGTTGTCTACATGATTTAGAACTCTGCCTCCTCCAAAAACAAATACCTCGTTTTCTCGTCTCAAGTTCGTCTTTTCGTTCAGGCTTTGCGTTCTTTATTTTTCGACCGAGTAGTCCCACTACAGAATCTGATTCTGTCTAGTATGCTGTGCTCAAATGAACCAGTCGGTCATCAGAAGTCCGACATCCATTTCGCCGATCGAGAGTGACCAACAGCGATCATTCTACATGATGCGTGTGACCGTTATTTCACTAGCTAATCCTCACCCTGTTTGCCAACGGCACGGCCTTCGTCTACATTGCCTAGCGAGGAAGACGAATCGGAGCCATTGCTAGGCATTGTTGCTGAACATTTCTCGTAAATGTGGCAGTATTATCGTAGTGCTCGTAGTTGCATTGTGTATTGTGCTGTTGTGAGGGTTGTGAAGATTTTGCCAGTGGCCAGAAAAACCGAGGCGATTGTTGGTCGACATTTTGACCGAGGAGAGAGAGGCACGACCGGGGATTGGTTTTAGTTTAGATTCGGTCGCTTTTGCTGTTTTTCTATGGCGATTTTAGTGATATAGTAGAATATACACAAAAGAGAAAGAGCAAGAGAGCGTTGACCGGTGGATTGAAGATGGTCGTAACTATCGAGCATGCAGTTTATGTGTGATCATGTCCTGTAATAACGCTATGTGTGTTGTTCGGATGATAAAGTAGCTGCTGTAAAAACACAAACCAGTAAAACCTGTACAGTACAACTGAAAAAAAGACATCATCAAGCAGAGTGTTTTCGTGTAAAAAATCCTAGTTATGCAAGTCTGTTAGGCTTGTGCGGCTGGGCAACACAGGCCAAGGAAAGTGACAGAAGCTAAGGATGTGATGATTGTGTTATTGTGTGCTATGCTGCTTAATTAACATGAAATCAACCTCCTACCAGCGAACTTAAGTCGCATTGC
Source organism: Tropilaelaps mercedesae (assembly GCA_002081605.1). NCBI lineage: Eukaryota > Metazoa > Arthropoda > Arachnida > Mesostigmata > Laelapidae > Tropilaelaps > Tropilaelaps mercedesae. Next base: position 22,105 of record MNPL01001541.1, read on the forward strand.
GAGTCGTGACCTTCAGTTGATTATTGTATTCATAATTTTGAGGGGAAAACACTCTTAGAAATATTCGAAGAACGTATAGACTATGTAAGCATAAAGTTGTGTATGCATAAATATGTGTGGATATAGATTATATGCTTAAAGTTCTGGCACTCGGGAATTGCGTGTTTAGGCTACGCTACGTTTTTTTGTAATGTAGAGTTGACTTTTGGTGAACGTCGGACAGAGTTACAAGAAAATTGATAGCGAATCTGCTAGCTGTAATTGAAGTCAATGCAAGTGTTACAGTGCTCATAATTATCATTAATGGGATATATATATATATATATAT
>MNPL01001544.1:0-22267 GCA_002081605.1 Tropilaelaps mercedesae
ATATATATATATATATATATATATATATTAGATAAAATTAGCTTTTGTCCGTTCTTGTTGAGGTTTTAACTTTAAATAGATTTCGGCAATGATCCTCTCCAAAAGTAAGAAATACACACTTTGTTCAACGGAAGTAAACGTACGTAGATCATCCAGACTGCTACCAAGGGAATGTATGCTGAGCTTGGAATTATTTATGGTGTCTTCTTTGTCCAGCAGCTGTTTCAGCTTGTTATTGAGTTTTACGGGTTGTCTTTTAGGCCAAAGGTCATCTAACAGGCCAATCTTTTTCTGTAGACTCAGTGGAATAGGTTCACCGTACACATGATAACCACGAAGCTCATCAATGAGATTTAGGGCACGTGCGTGCTTTAGCGACAGCTCCCGGTAGCTTTCGTGCAGCGAAAATAACTGTAACTCAGCCTCAGTGATTTGACTGAAAGAAACAACCTGTAATGCACAGTATAATAGTATATGTAACTAATAGTATATGTAGCGTACAGTATATATAAGCATATGTATAATAGTTCATTCTTCCAGCATCCTTACTTCGTACTGTAAAAACTGCATTAGAATAAGTTGGTAAGAAAATTTAAGGTAATATGACATATAGCTGTATCATGGACTGAATGTAGAAATTCAATAAATGTCAGGATTTTAGGATCAACGAAGATTTACGATCTTTAAAACGTCGTTCATGCTGGATATCATTAGAACGTTTTGCACCCATATTATTTATGTATTCCCGATCATTATAAGGACGAATACAACATAATGTTACATAGGTAAGTTGATAATACTGACTGCTTTAAAAAACTTTGTGCGTCTTGCTAAGCAAAATTTTGGAAGAAACCGTAAGGACTTTTCAAGTTACTAAGTAATTACTAAAAAGTCTTGCGGTTTGTATAGTTTGTAAGTATTATTTAATACCACAACTACAAGCAAGTTAGCTTACAAAAGACTAATTCATATAAGTAACATATTTTATAGTTGCAAACTTACATTGTTTTTATCCGAGGGGTCCATGTTATAGCCAGAACAGTTCCGCACTCTATCATGGTTGCGGCCGATATACCAATCTGTAAAAAACCAGATAGAAGCGTAGACCTTCAGAAACTTCTTTTATTTTAAAAATGTTTGTTTGCTAAGGATAATATAACATGATCATTGTAGTACATATAATCAAAGAACTCAAAACTGTATGTCAATCAACAAGCTTACAGAACGCAACCTGTGTGAACATAAAACATTAATAAAAAAAAGTATTCGTAAGGACGCACAGCGGGGTGGTACGGCGGCACGATACACCAAACTCAAGTATCGAACACATTGGATCACCTATGCAAATATATTGACTGTACTTGAAGCTTGCGTTCCCGACAATATTTTTCTTTGGCGTTCTGTGGAGCGCAGTAGCTGAACATCTGCTTAGGTTTTAGGGTAGGAAATCCCGACTGGCTGAATAGGTACAATCAGTTTGTAGTAACTACGGGTGAGGCTGCACAAGAGGCGACAGAGAAGGTGTATTACCTGGGGATCAGCAAAACCACAAAAAGCCGTCGAGCAAGCACAGGTGACGAACAAATATAATATAACAAGTATAAATCGCTATAGCTCAGAAATGCACCAGTGCTGCATTTTAGCGACGAGTGGTTGACAGCCTAATGTCAGGGTTGAGGATGATTACACGCACGCGAACCTTGCTAGCGAAGGAAGTGACGACACAGATGCGCAAACGAGAAAAATGAATTTCGGAATACAAAAGAAAGAGATACTGCGAAAAAAGCATGATAGGATATTTGCTATGGCGGTACACGCGGGGTACAAATTCTGGGGCCTTTGGACAAATTTTCGTCCATTTCGTCTTAGGGTATATGTGAAGTTAAAGTTAACTGATTTTTAAAGCCAGTGGCGTAGTTACTGTTTTTCTGTATGTCATATTACTACTGTATTGCACTGATTCTATAAAAATACATTAAAACATATAATTTGAATTCTGTAACAACGTACCTGTTGGCACAATTTCGGACGTGTGTAAGTTTTTCGTTAGTATATCCCTTGTACATGAGAAGTATGCACATAGTAGTTACAAATTTGAATTTAGCTAATGGAATTTCACGTAACAACTGGAACTAGAATGCATGACGCTCCGTTTTCCATATTTCAATGATATCAGCTAATTAAAATAGTAATGCTAAATTGCAGGATAGCAATATAAATTCGTATAACTCGTCGATAAGCAAAGTCGCTTGACAACAACCCTTTAGATCTGTCGCAGCCTGGCTATAAAGACATCGTTGTCAGGCATCGTCAAAAAACATCGTTTTACTATTGACAACGCGAGTACTTTAATGATTGAATTAAAGCCGGACGACTGTGCTATTTTTTCAATGGAAACTCAAATGGAAAAGCTTAAGACAAACGTCTCAGTGGGCAAGCACGACTGCTTATGCATACGCATATGCTGGTGTAAGGGTTGCGAATAGGATATTTCGATTACGCCGAATTGTCGGTCTAATGTGATACGTAATCACTTAACAAAGACATACTGCGTTTTCGAACGGCATCGCTTCTACTTTGATAGCAGTTCACGGTTTGTAGCTAATAATCGATTCGCAGAGTTTCGTTTTCGCAAAGCAGGTACATATCGCCCAGCCGGAAACACTTTGGTCGGCCTTTTTGTACTTATTGGCGGTTTGCAGCTTATGATGTATTCCCGCTATCAACGAACTGCAAACAATTTGCAATAATTTCTACGTTTGATTAGAGCGAAACGAAGCTGTTGTCCTGAAGCGACCTGACCTAGCGAATTCAGTTCAACGAAGTTACTAAACAGAGCGCGACTCCCTCTGGTCCTGTGGACTTCAGACGAAACTTTACTCAGTTAAGCTAACCGTTTGAATGTCCGCCGTCATTGGCGGCCTATCGTCTACAAGAGCCGCAAGTTTATAGACAATGATATTCAATTCTTCAGAAGTAATAAGGCACCAACCCAACGTCCAACAAACACTTGCTTAAAAAATCCGTTGTGCAAAAAACTCCCATAGGCAGTTGAATAAGCACTTTACACGATGCTGAGTTAATAACTCAAAAGGTAAATTGATCTCGCGTGAAATGAGATAAACGCTTAAACTCACTAACATATAAATTAACTTCAGCGAGCTCCATTGCTGTTGCTGTTGATTTGGTCGAGCTGCAGTCGTATGATTCGACGACGAAGGGTCTTATTCTGGTAGCGACAATAAAGGCGGGCTCTTATGTCACTCGGCACAAGATGCGAATTCTGCTTCTAAATTCAAGTCGCACAACGTTGTCTGCGTCTGAGGTGGTACCACCATCCGGCGCACGAATGTTGTTGAATTTTTTTCACTCGATTGGAGACCATCGAGTGAAATGGAGCCATAACGATGGAAAACATTAGTTTTCCATCGTTATGGCTCTGCTACAATGTACCATACGACAATAAATGCTGTATAATAGAAAACTCGTTTAATTTTAATGAAGATTCAATCCACAAGGAACACTCGTACCGCGAAGCGGCCGTGCGGCACCGATACAACACATTGCATTGGCGGTTAACTATAACCTGGCTATGAGTAGAAAAACACTGGTGCTACTTTTTCTGTAGTGGATTTATAGGTGGACGGTGCACACACGTCTAAAGGCATCTGCAAGCAGTCGTGGACCGCGGGAAAGACGAGTTCGATATCGGTGACTCTTCCGCGTGTTTGTCGATGACAAGGTTCATTGTTTCCGAATAATAGTAATTATAGGTCGATGAGTCCTAGAGCAGATTCCGGCATTTCGCATAGAAACGCTTGAGCATAGTATCCTTATTATTCGCCAGCAAGGAACTAGACGATCTTTTGAGTGTCGACATTGTGTAGGTTCCGCCATTGTGTAGGTTCCGCCATTGTGTGCGAGGTTCATGTTAAACTGACGAATCGCCTTTTTGTAATTGCCTGAGAGACTACTAGGTGCCAACGCTTTAACACCAAGCTCATTTAGTCATTACAGGACTCATTGGCTCAAGCGACAACTTGGCTCAAGACTATATGGCGCACACGTAAACAAATGCCGCAGAAGGATGAGGTTGCGCCGGGATAAGGAAAAATAAAAGTGAAGTAACGGGTGAAGCCTCATCAGTAACTATTATTATTACAGCAATTATTGTTACGTCATTACTATGGCACTTATTATTATTACGAGCAATATTATTATTCTGTCAAGGCAAAAAACGCTGTAATCCACCAAAGCCGTGCCTCCAGCATATTTTGCGTGGAAGTATACCCGACACCTTTCCTGCTTATTAAATACTATTCATCGCTAGCTATACCTGAAATTGCTACCGCGAACGTGAACGCGACTTTGTGCATAGGGAACAAAGACACTAATGGCTACCGCAATACATGCAGCAAGCTACAGTTCTTTCGCTTCGCAGCTGTTGTTTATAAAAGATAAATGGGCGTTTTCTTGGGTTAGACCTGGCGGATTTATAACCTGTTGACCCGACTGACTCGGCGCTTGTGGATTAACCACAGCAGTCGTTTATCGATGCTCGTATATTAAATAAATTCGAGAAGCTTTTTGATGCGTTTTTCGCCTAATATCACGTCCGCCACGCCGGGTTAATTACGAGCCTTTACACTGTTGCCGCCATACAATAAAAACACGTATCGTTACTTCATACGTCAGTGTGTATTGCACTAACAGTGTGTTCAAGTGTGTTTAATTAAAGGTAAAAGCGGCAAGCACAACATTTACGGTTAACCGAACGTGTTTACCGTCGTAAAAATCTCAAACATTAGGCGATGCACTTCGATTATTATATCGGCAACCGTTTGACCTAACGAAGAATGATACGTAGATGAAAGATTCAATATTGAACGCTGAACAATATGGCCCGGTTCTTTTACCTGGCTAACAATGTTGCTATAACATTCTCTTAAATATTTGAATAGATTAGCTGGTAGGGCTAACCCGACTGCCTGATGATCCCGATTATTTTAGCTATCATACTTAGGTTAATTTTAGGAATTGATCATTTTTTTGCGGCAAATTTACGGTAAAACTCATGAGAAATTATAAGAACAGCTTTATTGCAGTTTGTACCGCCTTTTTTCTCAAAATTTGTCCAGTCTGCCAGAAAAGTTTCTACAGAAGAAAAATGCCCTTACTCGGTTTTACCTAGTGGCTGTCTCCGTTTTCCTTTATTTTGAACCTGCTTCTCACCCAGATCCAGTAAGTGTTTACATAATGTTATTGTAACCGTGTAAAAAACTCGACCGATCTTAAAAATTGCAAGAAAGCTGTGCAAAGGATCTTAAAAAGATAGATTAACCGCCACATTCTACGCTTGATGCAAACAGGCGATTTGCGACGCATGTTTTTCATTCTGCATTCGGAAACTGCACATGTAGCCTAAACGTGTAAATTTATCTGATTTTATAAATTCACGATTGAATTGTTTCAAGAGAGACATATCTTTCTGAAACAATGGTAACTTGCAACTTGAAGGAGCGCTTCATGCCACCAAGACGACAACTCAATCTCACTTTTGCAAGAACATAAGTTCAAGGTGCAGTGTGGCGATAGAGCCTTAACTGATGGCCATTTCTGAGGTAACTTTTAACCAAACTGAGGCGAAAATAGCCACTTTCGAGATAAATTGAATTTTTAGTACTTTTTTGACAAAGGATTTGAGAATTACATGTTTATGAAGCATGTCTATGGCAGAAAGCGAGAGAGCGTTTAGTATTTCGGATTACTTCTTGAGGAGCCGAGGGTCCCGATGAGTATTGAGACAACGAATTCCCTACTTATATGTCAGACCCATTCATATATCAAAAATAAGAACATTATCTCTTGAGTTAAAGGATAGTCAATTCATAACGTTTTAACAAATATAAAGCGTATAGTAAAAAATTACGTTGCGTAGTTTTTTAAGGCTGGTCGATTTGCGCAGTTACAGCAATATTCATTGGATATTTATCGGATCTGTGTGACAATCAGGATAATTAAAATAAAAATTTAATTAAAAATAAAATTTTAGAAAACAGAGATAATAACCAAAAAGGGCTAAGTAAGTGCTACCTTTTCCTGTGTACAGCTTTCTGGCAGACTTGACAGGTTTTAAGAGCGATTGCGAGAAAGACTACGGTAGCCGCATTGTCATTGAAGATGTATCTTTTTCGTCTTTAGCAAATTCATTTATCGCGAATAGTTTTTAAAATAATCTAGATGATTCAATTTATAGTTTAGCCCAAGCGTTTAATGTCGAATCCTTCATTCATGTACATTTTTTACAGCTTGAAAGGTTTTCGAGATAATCAAGAGAATGCATCAATCCAGTGCTAAAAACCCTACCACGGTAAAGTCTTTAGCATCAAAGTAATACATGTGGTTATATACTACAGAAGTAAATTGCCCGTTTAGCGTTTACCACCTTAATTTGTCGTTTACCGAAAACACTAGGGTGCTGAATGCCTATATGGGCCGGCATAGCACAACCGAATCGCTCGCGGAATGGACGGTGCGCTCCTTGACCAGAGAGGCGACCAAGTGGTGAAATTCCCCGTTTACCTACTTGCCAATAGGTGATTTCCAGCATTTCGAGTGTCACTTTATAACTTGTGCTGCTAACATATAGACAGGATTAATATCCTCAGAGTTACAAGCAACAATTTTAGCAACGCCACCAACTGAGCCGTGCCAGTGTCGCTAGTGCCATCCGGCTATTAAACTGCACTCTCTATGACTGACATCGGTTTGAAGGAAAACGTTTTGAAGACAACCCTGGATGCCCTTGAGGACGCAACCAGTAAATTTTGAGTTTTGACATGACCTTTTGTCATCAAATGCTCACAGGCATGAACATCGGCAAATTCATACAGCGATTTGGACTTATAATCACAGACAGGTGTGATTCTGCGACATGGGTGCATCTTACAACATCCAGCTCTGAAAGACTAGGAGGATTCTGGGAAACTAGTAGGATTCCGTCAGGTCAGTGGACTACAGCTACTTGGAAGTTCCTGTACCATACACGCAACGAAAGAGAAGTCTAGCTAAGAAGGAGGCCCCTTTGTGGACCCATTGGAGGAAAAAGTCTAAAATATCAATATAAGATGGATAAAGAGATCGCGACCATGATGCTCCTCAGCAATGGAATTTACAAATCGTTGGATAGATAGCTTCGAATGTGTTGGAGAACCTGATGGGCAAACCTGACTTCAGTAGGCACTCATCGCCTATTAGCCTGTACAACTATTAATAATGAATCCAATCCAATGAATCTAATCCAGACTGGTGAGCGAAGGTTAGTGTAGCACGAGTTTTAATAAACCAGAAACGCGCTCTGCTTGAGGGCAAATACCATGCCGTGAAACCAGGGTGCGCATAAGTGTTCCTCTGTCGCAAAAAAGAAGATAAAGATCGTCACGTCGATTACTGATCGAGTGTTGGGTCACGATTGTCGTCCTAGGGCTTGATACCCAGTTCGTTTAGTCTGACGCTACCACCAGACTCTGAGGCACCGTTGGTCATCGGCTAATCAAGTACAATAACTTGCAATAAAGGCACTGCATAAGAAAGCTAATTCCAAAATGAATCCTTCTCGAGTCCTTGCTCGAATCCTTGCTCGAATCCTTGCTCAAACATCAATCATAGCTTTCTTTCGCACTTCAACAAAGACGTATCAAGAAAAACTGTAACTACTATCCGGTTATCCATACTCACTTTGCTGATAAACTAGTTTAAAAGGGAGTGTGAGGGAATCACAGCTGATTAGCTTTGCCACTGATCGACAATTACAGAAAGTGCTATTCAACAATAGAACCTGACAGTAGTAATTCTTGGTAACTATATAACTGATAGCAGTGATAGGTAGTTACATGACTAGGGTCTGGATCTATTTAGCTAATTGTTCCATAAAGTCGAATTAAGGAAGAAATGGGAACAAAAAACAAATGTACCTATAGGGTCACCATTCTCACGCTAATAAGTAGAGAGAAGGTATTTCGGTTAATGTATAGCAGCATTACGTTGTCAAGAGTAATGTTGTAAACGCTGTTTCGTCGGCAATAGTGAATTATAGTCACCGGACAAATTAACTCTCGGAACATTTCGAAAAATTCCAGAATAACTATGAATGATAGCAACGGCAGTTCTATTAGTAAATTCAGTGAACAGATGAATGAATGTATTATGCTGTAACGAAATATACAGGATAGTTAACGTATATGCATGACTTAGTTTGTCAAGCGTTTTGGCAGTTTAGAAGACAACAAGTACTTCTTCTACGTGCAATTTTTAATTGGACCTAATGGAAAAACAAAACAGCAAAAACCAATTCATATTGAGACAAAGCTGCCAAGTTACCTATATTCGTTAAAGAATGACCTCAAAGGCCTACACGTAAGTACGGAAGAGTCAGATTTATTGCCAACTGTGCCTAATTAACTTGAGCCATAGCCTTTAAACTTGTACATTTTGGATGGATTATTTACTAAAACTGGGTGTGGCATCAACTGTAGCAATGCTAAGTCTTCAGGTAGTTCGGTGAGCTGGTGTTTTCCGAGCTTAACAACGCATTCGCTTCCCTCAAATTTTGCAATTTTCTTTGGTATTTTAGAAAAGAAATGGGCACTTGCTTGAGAGTCTACGCGGATGCTCACTTTCGAATATTGATTCTCAGGTCAAGCACGGGTCGGCCATATATTATTTGGTGGAGTTTCGTGCACGCGATGTATTACATATATTGTATTTTGGTCGTAGCAAATGTCTATTTCAGGGCTTTAAGAAAACAACCATGAAAAAAGTTCCCAACGGTTCCAGGTCAGTTGCAGCTGCGCGCATTCGGTAAATTCAAAATGATTTGATTTTAGTTGTCGACACCATCAAAAGCATAGACAACTAACAACCTTTTCACCTGAACTATATTTGGTTGTAGCTCGTGTCGTGGTTTGAATCGCCGAGAGTATCTTCCACGCGAGCAGTTCTTAAAGATAAGAATTGGGGTCAATCAATACATACTGATACTGAGACAAAGCTGCCAACAGGAACGACCAACATGAATGTACGTTCGATATACGAAAGCAGACGGAGAATCTTTCATATACCAAGTAAATATTTGTGATCACTTGCACGCTCTTTTCCACACTTATAACGGCACAATACGAACGACGTCTTACACTTTTAGCTGGATAAACCACAGACTCTCCATTAGCAGGTGGATATTTTCGGAACCATACACTGAATACTGTTTCTCACAAGACACAAGACAAACACATTACCATTTGGACATATTTCCATGATACTTTATACCGTCTGGTTTGTAGTAATTCTAAGTCATGAAGATGAATTCAGGCCATTGTGTGAATACTACTCTTGCGTATTTATTTCATGACTCTTTAAGCAGAAGCTGCTCTTCTCGAAAGAAATAGCAACGCAGCAGGATTTGGAGTATTGGTAATGTTGTGCCATATCTTCGACGTTGCTTTGTTTACTCGCCGTTCTCCTGACAACCCCTCACTCTCCACTATTTGAAGAACCTTCCGAGCTCTAGTCACGAACCAGCCACAGTCTACGAAATAACCATCCCCTCTCCGAGGCAACTCTCAAAAAAGATCGCCCTTTCCACTCGCGCGGCTTCTAGGAGAAGCACATTCGATGCACAGGTTCTCGTAGACCAGTGAAACACGCCGCTCTTTCGCGCCAAAAATTCAAATTCAAAGTGTCTGGATGGTACATTAATGGGTTGGCGCGCGCGGGATGTTCTTGTTATTATTGTTGAGGGTATGAAGGTACTATCATTGTTTCCCATTGGCCTCAGATTGTATTTTGCCTAATATGAGGCATGCGACCTGTGGAATGTTATGATTTTTTAAGATATGAATTCGACCCCTAGAACTCGCGTGTTAGAACAGAAAGATTTACTGAATGTATGGGGACACCCTTTTCATTTTGTGCTTACTTACCTCTGAGTGACTTGAATGTGCAAGCAATATGGATTGTCGTGATACCGTATTACATTTTTAAGCTCCTCAGATCAATTTCCAGCAGCTCCATTTGTACGTTGGAAACTCCACGAATTTATTGAAAAAGTTTGGTTTAGGTTGTTGCCTAGCGCCTCAGCTTTGTGGTTTTTGTTGCGAATCCAGGCCATCCAACATCTGAAAGTTGTTGGAGGTGATCCGAAGGAAAGATGGATGATTGGAAAACTTCACTACTCCTTTCGGATTTACAAGCAGCTTGTAACTCCCTTGGTGGCTGGGATGAAAATACCTACGTGAAGGAAAGCGATTGTACTGAAAGCTTAAAGGTTTGTTTGATATCATTTACTAGTAAATTCGCAAGAGTGGTTAGATTTACCGCAACTGAAGTCATATCGAAAGTAATGAAAGTACGGACTTACGTTTATTTTTTAAAGCACCATAGTAGATATTTATAAAAAAATACTCTTTATAATCTTTGATTGTATTTTTGGTGCCGTCTAAAATTCATTCTACAGGATCTGTTACGATATCTCCGTCGTGATGACGAATCATTTGCTATTCGTCGTGCCTTGGGTCAAATAAATGTTATAAAGACAGATCTTCTCCCGCTGTTACGTTTCTATCATAAAGATGCGGAGTTGTTCGACATCACTGCAAAGCTCGTTGTGAATCTTACCACACCGATCGTCCTTCTTTACAAGGAGGAACTTCCAATCGAAAAGAACGCCCGGTAAACCACGATTGGCCTAAATAATTAATAGCCGAACATGTTAACTAGACTAGACAGTCGTTTGAAGATAGCGGTGTTCGCTAAGTCCTATCCTTATATCAAATAATTCGTTTATTTACACCGATACTAATATAATAAAGATATATCAAGTCGATTTTGGTTAGGTAAGGATTTGGATACAGTCATTGGGCTCCTTTGTAGAGCTAAGTGCCTACAAAAGTGGTCATAAAAAAGTTTTCTTATGGAGTTTTTTTAAAGTATTGCATTCTTAATTGAGGATCGACCCATTTAATTTTAATTAATAAATGATTCTTGGAAACAAATATTTGAATAGTTGTAAAATGAAAAATATCTAGGTTCGCTTCCTTATACCATTACATGTTACATGGTGAAAATAGGTATTAGCCCAGTATATATATCGAACACACTTCTTGCAATAGGAAAAATGCTGTTCGCAATAATGACTAATCAATTATAATGTCTTTATTTATTAACCATAATTTAAATTACCTCTTCACACGCACCAAAGAAACATCTACATGACATTAGAAGCCACGCTGTGCGCGTATAAAGACGCATTCTTAGAAAAAGAAATATGGTCAGTATTTGCTAAACGATTAGAAGAGCTCATGAATCTTAACTATCATGAGCGAACTGAGGAAGACACGGAGACCATAACGCGCATCTTGACCATACTGCGTAATGTCCTACACCCTATTCACCGAGAAGAGCTTAACCTGAAAACCGATGGGGATGTTTCCAGCCACGACCGACTACTTTGGGCCCTGCATTTAGCAGGTGTGAGTATCGATTTATGACCTGTGTGGTAAACATAGTAGTGTTTAATAGCATATCTACAACTTAGTTATATATCAAAAGAGTAGCGGTAAAGACAACATTAGTGACAAGCTCTCCAGATTAGTGAATGCAGCAGTGAAGGTTGTTAAATAATTTAATTAAACAGCTTTTTTAATCACAAACTTTTTAGATTTAGTGCAGTACTGTTTTTAGTGCCTTTAAAAACCCTAGTAACAAGTTAACCTAAGAATCGAAGCTCCGACTTTAAGGCTGCGGACTCGGCTCCCACATTTGTTATCTAAAATTTCTCGCGCTCTTTATGTAAACGTCAAACGTATTCGATAATTAGATTTGATAGCACTAGTATTTTGTATATTCAGGCCATAATGTGTTCAACTTGCCGTAATGGATGATCCGATTGCAGGGATATTTGGATTAGGGTGTTCTAGTGAGCCATTTCGAACACTTAAGCTCTATTGATATATGGCAGTGCGTACTTGCTCTAAAGAACCTAAGCTTGAACCAAATGAGCAATGTAAGTGATTTACTTAAATCATAATAATTAAAGGATCAAATATGCGTCAGGTATTTACTAATTTCTTTAGATGCTTATGTTCCATTTGCATGTGTATGTACAGGATTTAAATTACTAAGTGTAAAAGTAATTAAGTCGCATTTTAAACCAAGGGTCAGTTGTAATGGGAATGCAATCGGATGTTCTGGTTACCTAACAAAAGATAAATGTAAAATTCTAAATCCGATTAAATATTACCCTATATACCCTAAGCCCAATTTTTGCTCCGTTTGGTTCTGTATGTGTTTACAAATGTACAGATGGATGATCTCATTATCTATATGTGTGCTTCACGAATGGAACAATCACATACGCTGTACGTCCTTGAGATCCTACGCCTTATGCTGCGTGAGCAGGAGGCTTCCTTTTTAGCTTCTACAGGTACACAGCGGCTCCAGGAAGAAGTAGAAAAGGATGGGGCGGAACTAATGAAGCTGCGGGAAATCGAGCGTAAAAAGAAAGATGTCGAAATCAAGGGTATTATGCAAAATCGTTTTGCTAGGTTCAGTTCAACCTATCAGGTACGAGGTACTTATAACAATGATCAGACTGCACGATTTACAATAAATAAGTGATTGATATTATGGCTTGATATAATTTGCCGCACATTTTATGTTTTTTGGTTACAAGTAAAATGCGTATTTGGATCTAAAATTCGATTTTTTTTCCTATATAACACATTATTACTCAATTCTGATAGAAGCAGGATTTTTATATAGGTCAAGCATGGGTACCTGCAACTGAAAAGTGAAGCAAATTATTTGTCAAGGATATTGATAACACAACCCTCTGTGTTAAACTACTTCTGGACACCGCACCAACTTTCTGTTTCTCAAATAATTATGCCAAAAAGAAATATGCTAAGCAACATTTTTCTCTACAGTGCCCGCAAATCGTAAAGCAGCTACTTTGTACTACTATTACTATCCGAAATGCACACTTTTTTCCAACGCCTTTGCTTGATAGATAGATTGCTTAGGACGTTCTATGCGGCGATACTTAAACTTTAGCTAATCGCAGCCTAACTTTTGGATTGGCCCATAGGTGCGCAACATCAAGTCTCTAGGCGATGATACTCGAAAAATTATCGTAGTTGGAGACCCAGGAAAGGTGCTACAGTCGATAAACAATATGGATTTGGACCAGAAGAAGAAATTTCGATCCCGACCAAAGAATCGACGGCCCGAGGAAAGCGCCTCGATCAAGCGGCGTACAACGCGAAACATTCGCCTGTTTCTAAAGGAGTTCTGCTCTGATCTACTCAATTCAGTCTTTAATGCTCTGCTTCCTCAGGCGCGCAAAGCCATTGCACGTGCCGGAGAGACGGGTGACGAGGGTCACTACTTTTGGTTACTGGACTTCTTCCTCGAATTCAATCGGTTGACAGGATGTAATATATCACTTGTATCAGAAGCAATTTCGAAGGAGACTTTCCATTTTGTGCAGACGCAAATGGAGAAGTGCCACGAACTGATGGTCACTGACAAAAAAAGGATCCATTTGTGGGTAAAGAGGCTTCACGTAGGTTTGAAGACCTTCCACCAGCTTCTGATGACCATTTCAGTTATGATACACGACAAGGTGTTTCAAGTACGCGAGGCTGCTAAAGTACTGCAACAGCACATATTTTACCTTCCAGAATATCGAGATATGATTTTGCATCTATTACTCAACTTTAACGAGAATGCGGCTCCAGTCAGTTTTCTTCGAGATTTAGCCATAGCAGTTCATATCTACCTTCGAATGCTTGAAGTATATTGCGAAAAAGGGAAACTGAGAGTTAAGGACATCAAACAGAAAGCGAAGTGTATTCCCCCTGCGTACGTTAGCCTCAGTGAGGAAGAACTCGATCAAAGATGGCTGGAGCTATCCAAAGAGATTACAACTTTGTTGGACGTAGAAAGTTCCCAATTTAGTTACGACGTAGATACAGTTCTTTCAGGTTATCAACAATACGAGCAGGCATTCCAGGTACAGATGTGCAAACAGAAGATAGCAGAATTCTTGAAACTAGGGGAGACGTCGTCAGCCATAGGATTGCTTCGAGCTTCTCGCACACACTTTCCGGAAGAAGCGTGTTTTGGCGAGGCGACAATTACCGCTGAATCGGAATTCATGTTTTTGAGAAGTTTGTTCTATGCCGAGAATATTGTAGCCATCAATAGCGACAATGAACCAAACATTGAAATTGAAGAGGTGGAACGTATGCAAGATTTCGACTTCGAAAATTTTCTTAAGCGCTTTGCCAATCCCAAGGTAATAAAGGTGTACGGGTTACTACTTTCAAACTACACCACAAATTCTGCGGATGTAAACAAAGCATGCGTGAAAATGTTACATCGGATTGCTTTTGATCTTAAAATGTGGGCTATGCTTTTTCAATCACAAATTTTTGTGGTTTTCGATAAGATTCTTGAAGACTATTCGATAACGCCAGAGGTCCGCGGCCTTAAAGAACTGGCTCGCTTCGCTAAATATATTATTCAACAGTTCGTAGATGTTGCGAAAACTAATGATTTGGCAATAGTGGAGCTGCTTTTTTGGAAGACTTCTGCGGAAGCATACCAGATTCAATATGGTTACAATGAAACTGAGAGCACCAAGAAAAGACCGTGGACCGAGGAAGAAGAGCTTGAACTGAAACGTCTTTTTGAAGAAAATAATGACGACATGGAATTAGGCGAAGATATTATTGAAGTCATCCGAAAAAAATTCTCAAACCAATCGCGCACTCGGAGACAGATCATTACCCATCTCAGAGTTATGGGTCTTGTTGAAAAAGGAACTTGTTTCAAGCCGTCGGGCATCTCATCTAATCAGGTTTGGAGCGCAGAGGAGGAACAGGAGTTACGGGAACACTACCAGAATTTTGCTACTTCAATAGACCCTCTTTCTCAAATAATGCTGCACATGACAACTAAGAGACCAAAGTTTAGAATCATTGAGAAACTTCTTGAACTTGGTGTCATACATGACCGTGCAGAAGTTCGTAAAAGGCGAGTCAAAAAAAACGGGGAAATCGTAATTCCCCGTTCTATTCAGACAAGAATGGGTAAAGAAATAAACCCTACCGATATAAACAAAGAGTTCGTTACTTCAGAAGATTCAAGCTCGGAAGATGAAGCTTGTCATCTGGATACAAAATGGGCTGCCGAAATGACTCGAGAGAATACTGAATTCATTGAAAATATAACAAGCGACCGTAGTACTAGTGAAATAAGGCACAGTAACCGACAAAAAAAGCAGATAATATCCAAACGGTCAAGAAAAGTAACTTCTAAAATTGAAAAAAGTATTAATCCAGAAGATATCAAAGCTCTTCTTATTGAGGCAGTGGAACGGAGGAGACCGGCAATCGATTGGATCCTCGAATCTATACAGGATGCACTAGGAGAATGGAAAAACAGTGGCAATGAAGCTGTGCCACTAGTTCCTCTTCTTGAAGCAGAATATGACAGTCTTAAAGATAAAAACTTCTGCAGACTTCTGTCGACCTTTGGGTTCGTACCACCACAAAAGGGAACTGAGCAGTACTGGCGAATCGGAGGAGAACTTAGTCGAATAATGCTTCAATCAAGGCTTGATGTTTTAATAAACGCTACGCATGGATACTTTGAAAAGAGCATAGTCAACATCGAAAAAAAAGAAATTGACGTTATTGAGCCGTTATCCCCTGAGTTAAGTTTATCGGGTTCGGAAAGCCCAAGAGGCTTGGATGAAAGTAGTAATGATGATGGCGATGTTCTGTCAGACGATCAGACCCTTTATAAATCATTAAGCCCTCAAAAACCCAAAAAAACAAAATTAAAGTCACACAGTAAGCAAAAGAAAAAAGCTTTAAAAACGTCGAAAAAAAAGAGAATCCGAAGCTTATATCTGACAGAATTTGCCCAAGAACCTAAGGATCTATATGGTAACGGAGGAAGTCAGTCACCTAATGGGCTAAACGAAAGTCAAGAGCGCAATAAACAAACGGAGTCATCATTTGACGTAGACACAGAATTAACACTTGAGGATGATAACGGCAACTGCAACACCCAAGGAGCTAAGCGCAATTTTTCAACCCAAAGGGATGGTCCTGAGAAAAGTGCTAAAAAGCGGAGAATAGCAGCTATCGATAGTGCTTCTGAAGATGAGGCTGATGTTAATCAGCAAAGGAAGGCCCCTACTTTTAGAGCAAAAGCCATTTATTCTAAAGATCAAACTTTACCAAGAAGAAATAAGAAGGTAATTATTGAAAGTGATGAGAGTGACGAGTAAGTAAATTCGTTTATCGCGATGAAATAGTTAAACGATGAAATTGTCACCTTAACAATTGCGTACACAGCCAATTAGTGTAGTTAAAGTTACTGAAGGAATAACATTCACACGAATAGGTCCTATGGCAGGATTCTATGGTCGTATACATGGAAACAGAAATATCCTATATTCAAGTGGGTAGCAGTGTCGTGTCAATCTTGGACCTAGATCTAACACATCGTTGACAATAAATCATTGATTATTCGTGTGTATTGGCGAAGTCAATTTCAGTACTTTTATTTTAAAACCATATATACATGATAATTGGAATATAGGAATCATTTCGCCTATTTGACGAAATCCGTTTTTCATGTTCACGTGTTTCACGTTTTCCCACGTTCAATCTTGACTTCATCTTGAAGTGATCGAACGTATAATTAAAAAAAACCAAGTTCTTAAATAATAGCAGCCTTGATAGCTACGATGGTTTTCTATTCACTTATACACTGATGGTTGTTGGGTCCGTTGTGGGTCTCTCAAGGACAGCACTGAAATAAAAACTCAGAATGTCTACACTTAACCTTGACTACACTCAAAGTTACAAATACAACGGTAAACAACTACACACGACTAATAAAATCGAGCTTAGCGAAGTATAAAGTGTCATAGATTTTATCGTCTGACTTATTTTGAATTAGCTATCAACTAGCTGTCTAAGGATCATTAAATATTTGAAGGCTCTTTTTCACACTATTTTTCAAGCGGCTTGTACAATAAAAAACTTACTTCTTCAGCAGAAGTGATGATAGTAGAACGCTGAGTGAGGAAGCTGCCATAGCAGCTGCGCCCATCCAAGGCATCAATACGATGCCAAACGGTAACCCTATTCCTGCTGCCAGGGGAATACCCAAAACATTATAGACCGTTGCGAGGACAAAGTTGATTCGAATGCGACGTACAGTCTTCAGGGACAGATCCATAGCGGCCACTACATCTCGTAGATCGTTCTAAGGAAAACAAACCAAAAGAGCTTCTGGTTTAACTATATGTACATGGAAGGGAGGTCAAAATAATAGATGTGTATTAAAAAATACTTTACGTTCCGAATATAAAAGTAATTTATAATAAAGCAGCCAGTAAAAAGTATGCCTGGTAATGAAATGATAGATAGAGAGAATTTTTCGTTTAATATCATTGTAGAAATCATTGTAGATTGTAGGCGTCTGTTTTAGGCGTGACTTGTTGACAATTACTTTTATGCTGACTTGAAGCGTAATATGGAAGCTGTCCTCATTAATTTATTTCAAAATAAAAAAACAGTTAACAAGAGATGATTTGGTCACTCCTCTGATTAGTAGAAAATAGGTAGAGCTTGTCACCCTTAAAAAGATGATAATTGCATTTAATTTAAAATGTTTTGAGTGACACTCATGCGCGAATGGCCATCAATACTAGGGTTTTAAAACTCGAAGAAAGAGTTTTCGAGGCGTCTGGATATGCTATAGTACATTATGAATTTGCTGGTTGAATTAAATCCGATTGGAATATCTCAAGTCTGAGTTAATCCGGAATCCATTGTTCATTAATTCAAACTTAATGCGACATCCACTTAGTTGCCATACCTTTGCGTCAATGTACGGTACACTAAATTGTTGTTTATTATGTTCTTACCCGAATCAGTACAACTTGTGCTGCGTCAATGGCTACATCCGTGCCGTGGCTCAAAGCGATTCCAATATCGGCAGCTACAAGGGCAGGACTGTCGTTGACGCCATCACCAACCATCGCTACTTTCAGGCCGCCCTTCTTCATTTCCATAACCTGCAGGATTTCAACGTCTTATTAATGGGTCATCAAAGCTAAATTGAATTTTAAATTAAAAGATAGCTCCAAAATACTTCTTTCAAAAATGGACGAACATTTTTTCATGGTTTTCCTCACCCTTTCTGCCTTATGTTGAGGTAAAACCTGGGCAAATACCTCATTAATGCCCACTTGTTTAGCAACAGCGCATGCCGTACGCTTATTATCGCCTGTCAGTAGAATCACTTTATCAATCTTTTCCCTGAGACGCATTATTACGTTCATCGCTTCTGGACGAATTTTATCGCAGACTGATACAACCTATGTTAAAAATTTGATAAAAATATCGGAATTAGTATAACCGCCGTGTGAAACTGCGTAACCTATTGCCCGAATACGTGTCGCTTCTTTCAGTATAAAATTGCTCAGAAGGTGCAACATTTAGATTGCGGAGTTCCGCAATGAACATAAGGCCCAATTTCCAGAATTGAACATTTGACAGATTATACTGCTATTAGTACTAGACAACAATGAGTGTAAGATGAGTTTTACTTCTCACTGGTGGGCTGATAAATACAATACGTGTTGTGTGAAATAAAAATTATATATGAAAAAAGTTATAAAAAGTCTGCCTATAATGCATTAGTATTCGAGTATTGCATCGACAACGCTGCAGACCGGCCGCCGCGGGGGAGGGAAGAGGTAACAAAAATGTGATAATTTTACATAGATACAAACTTAAAAATTCCAACACATAGTACCGTACCGCTAGTGCTACTCCATTGATCGCGCAGATGACGGCAGTTTCTCCAGCCGTCTCACTTGCTGCAAGAGCCTTTTCCTGCTGGAGGCTAATTTTTACTTCATTTCTGGTCATAAATATACGATTGCCGATCATCACCGTATTCACTCTTCCGATTCCCGTAATCAAAGGATTCCTTGGTATCGAACCATCATCCTGTACCGTAACACCTGCCATTAATTTCCAAACAAATAAATTGAAAACATACTTGTATTTAGTGGAAATCAAATTTATGTACATCTTATCACTCCCACCTGCTAATTGCACTGGGCTTCGCAAGGAAACCTGGGAAAAATACTGTCCTACATGTTATTAAAAATACGAACTTGCTATTTGGCTGAATACCATGCTTTGTATTATGGACCTTTTAACTCCGGTGTGCAACTTATTACGAATCCTGTACGACAGCGCATATTAGCAGCTCTTTTTCCCACGTGAAATTAGTTTGCGTCTTTATATTAATTGTGAGGCAACTGCTCCATTCAAAGAATTTATTTACCTAATAATTTTTTAAAATATTCATTGAATTTCAGAGAATGTACGAGTCCTTAAGTACAACTGTCTTTTTCCCGCTGAAAAGATTGAACGAAACCCCCGGAGAAGCAAGTTCTAGACCGCCGGAAGGAACACGAGAGTATGGCAATTGGAATCTTTGACGGCAATATACATGACAAACTACTCAGTCACTCTGCGGGCTGTCTTCCTCGGTGCCGGGGCGATTGGAAAAGCAATGTCACTGTGAATGATTCTTTTAGAAATTTTAAAGACCAGAAAAGCAAAGTAAATCAAATACAGTATAGGCAAAGTAGATAGCTTGTGTAGCCTAAGGACGTCTAACTTAAACTCAGTTTGGTGCTTATTAAAGATGCTTTATTGAGCCGGGTCATTTTAGATCATCTTTTCTATGTGAAAAATGGTCCTATGGCCACCCCCCAAACTACTATATCATAGCATCAGAACGGTAGCTGAAATCATTTGTAGATGAGTATCAGGCGGCTCACATGAACTTCATCCTCTCTGAGACGACGTAGCATGACAACCACCGCGTAGAGTGATATAGGTAAGAGTGTTCCCAGATGATCGTGTCATCTAAGATTTTCTTGTGGCGTGAGACCGAGACATTTTACAAATTTTGCTCAGGCGTAGATATGCCACAGGAGCGAACAGGAGCAACCTCAGCAACTCTTCGAGGAGAATGTAACTTCGTCTTATTAATGTTGATTACGAGTCCAAACCAAATAAAAAATTTTAAATAAGTAGTCCACGAGCGAGATGGGACGGTAATTCTCCACAAGCTTACGATTCCGCTTGATTTTGAGGAGTGGGATGATGCAATGGTTTAAACCAGTGCACTGGTTTAAAGAATACGATCAAGTTCAACTGAATGAGCTTGGTTAATTTGGTGATCCAGGTAATTTGGCAGCTTGAGCTTTCGATACTGATATATTAGGCATAGCTTAAGTCGGATAACTTAGGTTTATCCACTAATTAACAGTCAGCGAAAAAGTACATAAAAAATTGGGGAACTGAAATTTCCTTGATTAAATCCAATATTGGTCTATTAGCTATACTGGTCAAGTTAACAATGTTTCGTTCAACAAACAAGTCAAGCTGATACGTTGACTAAATGTTACACACCTTATTGAAGAACTCTGTTATTGCCAACTGAATAATAATTTTTTGTTAAAAATAAATCTCATATGTTTTTTGAACCGAACATTTTGTATTCATTGCATCTTGTCCTTATACTTACAAAAATGTATAATTATAGCTTCTTCTGCTGAATGTTCGATATCTATCGTTAAATTATACCTTTAATCTCATTTGGAAATATCACGCATTTGTCATATATGACATCGCATTCCAAGCCAAGTCCTGGTGTGGATTTGAAGTTCTCCGTTCTGGGGAGCTTTTCAGCGGTCTTCAATTTTTCTACGGCAAAATCAGCAATGGCTGCTCCAATTGGATGTTCCGAGCAGCTTTCCGCAGCTCCAACAAGTGCCACTAGCGGACCGGAGGGCACCACAGTGGAGAAATTTATGAAATGTGTAACCGATGCTTTACCCTCAGTTATCGTGCCAGTTTTGTCAAATGCAATCACGTTTACCTGATCCACGTCAAATTTAAATAATAGAAGTGATTTAGCTATATTCAACAATCCTGAATCCTGAATATATGTATACGTTTAAAATTAACATACATCGTGAAAAGCAGAAAAACGGTATGGGTATGTACAAAGGCATGTGTTCCACTACGGACATCGAATTCCATTAAATCTAAGACTACCATTTGACAGGCATGATTTTTATCAGCAAATAGTTTCCCATTTAACAAAATCATGAGACAAAAAATTAATTTACACTAAACCAACCGTAAAATTAATTGTGCATCCTCATTGTTTCACACCTGTCTAAAGTTTTATTCCTAATGGAATTCAAACTGCCCTTGTGGCTAAGATGAATCTCCTCTAAAGCGCATTGTAGCATCCGCAGTTATGTTTTGCTAAGGCGTCTAATCTGGTTAATAAAGTACTTTAAATGGATTTGCAATTTACCTTTGACAGTTCTTCGAGGGGCTCAGCACCTTTAATCAAAATCCCATTTTTAGCTCCAAGCCCTGTACCGACCATTACAGCTGTTGGAGTTGCGAGTCCCAGCGCACACGGACAGGCAATGCTGAGAACAGTGAGAGCACAACGAAAGGCAAATTGCAGAGTCACCTCTACATCGCTCCTGTCTTTTTCTGCCACATATGAACGGATAATGTCAACTTGGAAGATGCCAATAATGATCCATACGGCCAGAGTTACCAAACTTAACGAAAAGATCACCGGTACAAAATAACCAGCAATCTTATCTGCTAAGTGCTGAATAGGCGCTTTCGATGTTTGAGCCTGCTCTACCTGTAAAGTATTATAGCATTTGCAGTATATAATGTGAGTTTCACGAAGCTTTTTGGATCTCCGTATCTGCATATGTTTGTTAATTGAAAATGTATTGGTAGAAGCCGCCCAGAAAAATGCTCTTGCACCATCAAATACCTTTATCGAATTTAAAACACCATCAATTTACGTTAAAAATAACACATCTGTTGAGACTAGCAGAACTGCATACAATTAAAATACCAGTTTTCTTCAATCAAAGAAGATCAATTAAGCTTATTTGCATTTATCGTACCTAAAGGGCGAAATATGTAGCCAGGTAAATCGCTTAAACCATGCTTGAACGTCCCAATAAACAAATCTGTCTGATAGTTTCCGTAAAAGAGCCGGCGAGTGAACATTGCTAAGGGCTTGTTTACATATATATATATATATATATATATAT
>MNPL01001545.1:0-10001 GCA_002081605.1 Tropilaelaps mercedesae
TATATATATATATATATATATATATATATATTAAGTCGACTGCTTAGCCCATTACTTCTATAGGCGATACTGTTCTTTAAGGAATTTAAACCTTTGGATTAAGTGAATTCGAGTCTTCCAGTGTTACACACCTAGAGTGTTCGTATCTATGTTGGTGTATATAGGGGGTAGTAACCCACGGGGATGTTTCTAACAGTAAACATGTTTGCTATGTTGGGGAACTTGATAGCAATCTTATTGATTATCGATTGGTTCGCATCTAATTAATCTGACATCACTGCTATCCTAATGCTCATTTATGGTACTCATACATCCTGCCCATCAAAGCAACAGACCATCTCTTTTCAGCCGCAGAGATCACTAGCCTATCACGCGAATCATAGACCTTACGGAACACAAACGTGCACTAATCAGCACACAGAGCTCGATATCGCACAATCTATCTAGATAGCTCGCCGTTATCTTGTTAGCGTCCTGCGAGCGCCATAATCTCTCAAACAAGAACGTGAACGCCGGTGGTTCTGCATGAAGAGGACGCTCATACCGGGCAAAATACCGTTTTTCACCAGGAGGAACAACTCCTTGAGAATGCATCCATTGCTCCGGTGTCGTATACTTGTATCTTTGCCGTTGCTCGACGGCTACCTGAGATATCCCACCGGGCGACGTTGCGATTCCGCAAGAAGCCCTCTTTGCACAAGAACAGCGAGGGCAAGTGTTTGTGGTTGATGTCACTGGACCATTGTTGGGCCTCTCTATCCATGCTAAATTTATATGTGACAGTAAGTCCATATTAGCCGCTATCTACTCAGCGTCCCTCGCCGCTCTTAACGCCAACGTCGCGACCGCCCTCTCTGCGGCTACACGTCGCATGTTAACCTGCTAAGAGGCCACTCAGATCGTTGTAGGGGACGCTAGGTCATTTGTCGTTGTCGAACCCTTCTTACCATTTCATAACCAGGCGCAAAATATTCTTTGCGCAGAGGACGTCCTCCTGGTCAAGCATTCGACTAAGCCAGTCTTTCCTCGCAAAACTTCAGCGAGTGCATTGTGGGTACCTTCTCCTAACCATTATTGTAGTAGCCAAGCAGAGCGTATATAAATGTGTGTCTGTTTATTGTTCCATTTGCGCATTCACTGCAGCGCAAAGCGCTGCGGATTGTAGTCTTCTCGATGCAAGACTGGGCACAATGAAATAGGATGTTAACTACAGCTCCGGAAGGTGTAGTCTTTGCCTACCGCTGGTGGCTGGTGCATTTGGCTGTGTTTCGTCTGCACTCACTGGATGTCAGTTTGTTACGGAAAGTAGGCGACAACTATTACGGTTCTTCTTGTTTCTTGTCTTCTACGTCTCTCTCTCTTTCTTCGGCAGCGAAGTAGTTTATGCGTACAGCGAGATTTACTGCCGTTACGTCTCTGTCATTTCTGATTAATTATTGTGACTGCGTTGGTGAGCTTTGGACGAAATAGAAACAGACGTCTGTGGAGACTAGATGAGTGCGCTACAGGCGTTGGTGAGCTTTGGACGAAATAGAAACAGACGTCTGTGGAGACTAGATGAGTGCGCTACAGATCCGAACACAAATCATTGACGATAATGTTAATCATCTCCCATTCACCTCGAACCTCGCGGAAGCGAATGCCAAGTCGCAGACAGTTTGAATGCATTTGTGATAGACTATCCAAAGGTTGTTTCTCTCAGAATACAAGATTGTAATTCTAAGCTCAGTTCATACCCGTCTTCTTGCATGTGCCACCAGTGTTTCCTTTTTCCACTTTTTGGCTGCTAGGCGTCGCTGGCTTTGGTGCGGTCACTACCTTTCAATCTTCTCTAAAGCTGTCATCGTTAACGAACTGATGGAGGATGTCGTTATTCCCACTGGCTTCCGTTGGGATAAGCGAGTCTGCTACCGGGTCGCGACACAACTGCTAAGCTCGATCCTAATTGTCGGTATAATTGTTGCGTGGCCTATGACGTTCTGTTGGTTTTTTCTGACTGTAACGCCTTGTAGAGTAGGAGAAAGGTTGGAGATTGTGTGTAGTTTACCATGACGACTTAGTGGAAAGTTACATCTTATATGAGTTATTATTTTTAAGCGCGATTGGGTGTTGCTATTAAAGCTTACAGAAACGGACGACAAATGCGCCCGCTGCTCTAATTCTGTTCAGTGACGTGGTGCTATGACTTTATTATGGCTTGTTACCGATGCACCAACACTAACAGTGCTTCGGCGTATTGTGCATACCGCAGTTAAGATGACGGGCGAAATCGCAATTCTGTCTGTGTCTGATAAGACCGGCATATTGGACCTTGCACGGGCTCTAGCCCAATCCGGCTACAAGCTTACTGGATCCGGGGGAACTGCCAAGGCCATCCGAGATGCCGGAATGGAAATACGAGACATCTCACAGATAACTGGTCATCCTGAGATGCTTGGAGGGCGGGTATGTATGGAACAATAGCTTATCAGAGATTTTCAACTAGACTTGCAAAGCATCTGGAAAAAATTACGTAATTGACCATTTGGTGCCCAGCAATAGCGACAATCACTCTGTCTTCTTTTACCCAATTTGCTTGTTTTCAAGCTCGTTGCCTAAGCTCTTCGAAGATGAAATCATTATTGTCGTGCCAAAGCCTGTACGTCCTGTCCTTCCCGAAGCCTTTGCGAACCAAAGATTGCCACCAATGAACAGTAACGTCTATTAGATAACGTCCCCGTGTTGTTTACTGGTGCTTATGGCTTTTAGGTTAAGACGCTCCACCCAGCCGTTCACGGCGGGATTCTTGCAAGAAAAATCGACTCTGATATCGCCGACATGCGTCGGCAAAATTACGACTTCGTTTCGGTCGTGGTTTGCAATTTGTATCCGTTCGTCGCAGCCATTTCGAAGCCGGACGTCACCATCGCAAAGGCCGTCGAGGAGGTAAGATGAATACGGCAAGGGCACATAAAAAATTGTTAAGAAGACAGAAGAAGCAAGCGAGAGTTCAAGTTTGTTAAGTGATGTGAAAGACTAGTCATTAACGACGCTTGTGTCTTTCAAATGTTCAAAGAAGCCGTTTTATTACATCTATAAAACGCGCTCAACTAACGGATAGTTAGCTGCATTATAAAAAGCTCTTTGCTTTTTTTGTCGGAAGGATCAGATGATGATAAAGAATCTTGTATCTTATTTTGCCTACGGCTCGGCTATCTAAAAAATGAGACCGCTCTAATTAAAACGTCTACTATAGAAACACGCTTTAATTCGGTTCATTACTGAGATTTCGCACTTTTCCGTCTTATATTTATTGCTTATTTTCGCAGGCAAAAAAGCTCTACCCTTACTTGTCATACATTCTAGTTTCACTATCTCGACCTTTTGTTAATACAATCATTGTTGGGCCCCAAAAATCCTTGCTCGACCTCGGGGCCCTGGAGTCCTATTTCTTTCACCCGTACGATTCCGTTGCCGTATTAGCAATGGTAATAATATGTTGTTACCTTTATTTTAGGTGGATATTGGTGGGGTGACCCTGCTTCGCGCAGCCGCTAAGAATCACGAACGAGTGACTATCATCTGCGATCCAGCCGACTATACTGCGGTTGCACATGAGATCTCACGATCTCCTTTGAAGACGACCTCCCTCGAAACCCGCAAGCGACTAGCCGTCAAGGCATTTCTCCATACAGCACAGTATGACGCTGCCATTTCGGACTATTTCCGCAAGGAGTATATGGCCGGTGTGCAGCATCTCCCGCTTCGCTATGGCATGAATCCTCATCAGAAGCCCGCACAACTGTGTACATCGGCGAATGAACTGCCTCTCATGGTTGTCAACGGAGCGCCCGGCTTCATAAACCTCTGCGATGCTCTGAACGCATGGCAACTTGTCCGAGAGCTCAAGGCCGCGTTGGGTCTACCATCGGCCACGTCATTTAAGCACGTTAGCCCGGCAGGCGCTGCCGTGGGTGTTTCCCTGACCGCCGACGATGCCCGACTTTGCATGGTCGACGATCTGTACGAAGAGCTCACCCCCATTGCGTCAGCATACGCGCGCGCTCGTGGAGCTGACCGAATGTCATCCTTCGGAGATTTTATCGCGCTCTCCGACCCTTGCGATGGGGTCACGGCGCGTATTATCTCCCGTGAGGTATCTGATGGAGTCATCGCACCCGGATACACTCCCGAGGCGCTTGAAATTCTTCGTAAAAAAAAGAGCGGGGCCTATTGCATGCTTCAAATGAATCCCAACTATGAACCAGGTAGGTTTCTTCAACTCGACTGTGTACGAAAATAATTTTTGTATATATATATATTCATATACATATATTGTATTATACATACATACATATACATACATTATATTATATATATGCTCATATTTATTTATTAGTTTTTCAAAGAGATTCCATAATTCTTGCACAATTATAAAATATTATACTGCCCTCAGAGTATTATTGAGATATATTCGATAATGTGTATGCTATAAGCCCGCGATTCTCGTAATATATACGCGATCACCTTCTAACTACTGATTATGCATATACTGGCGCAATGTCAGACACGACGGAGACTCGTACTCTATTCGGCCTTACCTTACAACAGAGACGTAACGATGCAAAAATCAACCGCGACCTCTTCAAAAACATCGTCTCCAAGAATAAGACTTTACCTGAGTCCGCTATACGTGACCTAATCGTGGCGACAATCGCGCTCAAGTACACCCAGTCGAACTCCGTCTGCTACGCGAAAGATGGCCAAATTATTGGTATTGGCGCTGGCCAACAATCTCGCATTCACTGCACTCGTTTGGCTGGGGATAAGGCAAACAACTGGTGGCTTCGCCAGCACCCAACAGTGAAGAATATGGTATTTAAGAGGGGTGTGAAGCGTGCCGAGCAGTCAAATATCATCGACGTGTACGTCTCTGGCGTGTTCGGGGTCGATATGCCCGCCGACGTCTATCAGAACTCTCTGGAGAATCCGCCCAAGCAGCTGACCGATATTCAAAAGCGCGACTGGATATCTAAGCTGAGCCAGGTGGCTATCTCGTCTGACGCATTTTTCCCCTTCCGTGACAATATTGACCGGTCAGTATAGAACTTGTTGTTGTTGTGTGGACATTCGGATAGGGCGACACAGTGATTTAGCGGTGGAGACAACCCGATAATACAGCAAAAATGGCAATCCGCTCACAGTGCTACGCAGGATACGTAATAAGCACATGCATAGATTTTTCTCCAGGAAATCGATTCGTCTAATATGCATTTAGGTACCTTTTGGATCTAGCAAGTTATCTTTATGTACTATTCTGTTTTCACTTGTTAATATCTGAATTTGTAGGGCGAAGCAGTCCGGCGTAGACTACATCGCATCCCCTGGAGGCTCCACCAACGACGAAGGCGTGATCCAGGCTTGTGATGAGCATAATATTACCCTCGTGCATACTGGATTGCGTCTTTTCCACCATTAAAGAGTCTTCATTTTATAACATCCCTGATAAATGTGCCAGCCAAATAAATTGCTCCGTGTTACCGTCAAGTTTCACATTACATACGTATTTTGCTATTACTTATAATGCATTATTCACATTTCGTGGAAAGCCTAAACTATGTATCGTTCACGGCAAAAACCTCAGCGACTATACGGTGGTCAGAAAGTTTAGTAAATAGTTACTAATGAGTCACGATGTTCATAAAAAATTATTTTTCTGTGTAGTTGCGGCCGGGTGATACAGGGGTTGGCAGCATGCGGAAGCTGAATTCTTAATTACTCTGAGGGAGAAACTAGCCAAAACATTCTTCGGGTGTTCAAAGTTAATGTAAATGGAGTCGAATTTAACTAAATGCTCGTAGCGTTGCAAAAGCGATCTTAAGAATAACAAATATTTTCATTCAGCCTACTTATGTCACTTTACGTTGGTAGCAAACCTTATATCGCCCAACAAATTGTTAGCGGGCTTGTTCTCCCACTCTGTTCATGGTCGTTTCTGCCAAGATAACCCTCTGCAAAAGGATATCGACCAAATTTACACTATCGTGATGAAAGCTGCATGTGTTTATAAACCTGTCTCCAACTTTGTCACTAGGTGCCGTGAAAAAAGTCCAACAAACAAAATTCGTCATAAAGTGAATTCGACTTGTAGGTTCGGGCTCTTGTTGTGTAAAGAGCACGTTCACCTTCCAAAGGGCATATGAAACTGGCGGTCTGTGGTAGAGTACCCATCTTCTCGGACCACCCAGAGCTAGAGGCATCGCCTTTGAGAAAGAGAATCCTCATTGTTACCTGTAAAACGCCCCCATCCCCAACAAAGCCCCTAGTGGGATCCTTCAAGGTCCAATATTATTGGTTCATCTGGTGTTGCTGACGCTCATAGCGATGCAGTGGATACTTGGCTGCCGTGGCCACTATGGGAGAAACGAAGCTGGCGGCGCCTTCGCGAAGGTTGTCGTGGATCGTTGAGGGTCTATTATCCGGGAACAAAGACAAGGCTATGCTATATAAAGAGTTGGAAACTCTCTTATGAACCTTTTCGGCTCTCGAAGCTCGGGTAATACTCCTGCTTCATTCATCATTTGCACGGGAGTGAGAACGCTACGTTGATTTGCTCGCTAGACCATTTGTTATTGAAGAGACGCCTCCATTCTCAATGGGCATGAGCCGAGTGAATGAACAGAGGATCGGAATGGAGCAGGGTTTGAAGTTTCATGGGCTGCGTAGATAGTAACTGCATTCGCCGAAAGACAAGTACTGTCTCCGAGACTAAGTCGCTACTACAAAGTTCTACTACAAAAATGGGAAAAAGCTAGGGGAAGGTTCACGTTTTCGAAATTATCGAAGTACTCTAGTGCAGATTAAGCATTCCCATGCAGAGATCTAAGTCCGTACTTTTGTAACCTCTGTTGAACATATTTTGCAATTTGGATTAAAGCGTATTTGGCCATACGGTGCATGCGCGGTGTAAAAGTTAAGGATGTATGTATCTGCTTTTTACATGTGTATACACTATATGTTCATGTATATGGACTAAGCAGATTTTTCCTTGAAAATTGAACGTTCCAGTTCCTACAACGAAAAAGTGTGTAGATCAATCATTTGAGTTAAGCACAGGATTCCAGAAAAAGAGGTGATTTACGTCCCAAAAACCAATATCTTTTCTTTCAGAGACCAGATAGTGTTTGAATTTTTTGAAAAAATGCTGTTCTGTTCTATGCGAATTATTTTCGCCAAGCTTTTCTTCTTCAGAACTATGTTTCCAACTCCTTCGTATTGTTCTTGTATTTATTGGGCAAAGGTCTCATAATCCTACAATTGCTTTACTTTTTAAAAAGATTTCACCGGTTGATCCATTAGTCTATAAAATAGAGTGCTCGACTTCGACGCTTGAATTTACATAACGTCGACATGACTTTGTTATCAGTAACTTCATTTGAATTTACAATGGATATTAGCAAGGGGTTTTTGGAGCAGCCGGGCAGTGGAGACCTCTCACCTTCCCAGTGAGAAGATGATGGACACTTTGTTGCTATGAGCAGATTAACGACAGCTTTCACTATAAGATCAGTAGCAGCAACCGTTTGAAGCCTCTTTTGACGAGACCACTGCACTTCGCCCCAGAGACGACTGCTGGACGAGTAATTGTCCTGAGAACTGGAAAGTATTTGCTTTCACCTGTTGTAAGATGTAGGCCAGCTATGCTGCCTGGCGACGGGGAACTCAGCCAGCTCAATTGAGTTTGGGTGGTCCCACGCCTCAACGAGACAACCACCTCCCCATTCTCTGCAAAATGAATCGCTTCCTCAAACTGCTTTAAGAATGGCAGTAGACTTCGCTTTCTCTCCCTTTTCTCCTTTCTTCCTCTATCTCAGATTCCATCTCGCTATCATTTACAAATAACTCATAAATATACAAATGCGTTTGCAATTTTGATCCACGAGCGTGAATCCTGTGGCGCGCACCCAGCCCAGCAAGCAACCACTTGAACCCGTTGGTGTCGACGATGATGCCAACACCATCTCGCTGTCGCCACACATGCAGCATACACACGCTAGCACTTAACACCTCGGACTAATATCTCTCGCCTGTTTCACACTTGGCAAGGTGTTTTAATTCAAGCCAGCGCCAAAGCAGCGTGCAGAATTTGCTCGAGATTGCTTAAAGTTGCCGCTATCCGTTGCACTGTTTAATCTTCCCAGGCGTTCCTTTCGTATTAGGTGGCGATAGATGAAGCGCGCGAAGCTGTGCCTAGCTTAAATTAGAAATAAAAGAGAAGTTTAGGCAGCAAGCGGGTACAGAGAGGGATATGGACTTTGGCGTCTGTGGTGGTGATCCAAAGGTGATTTTAATCTTTAGTCATCGCTTTCCTCTCAACTGTTCCGATAGCGCCGTGTGTGTGTGTGTGTCTGCATGCTATATGTGCTCTGTTGTGGTGTGTATGGTTCCGTTAAAGAGATTAACGTCAACTGCCACCATCTTGGCCACTCACAATAGTCAGACCTCGGAAGTGCACGAGCCAGCAGCCGCGCAAGGCAACGACGTCCATTCTAGGGCCTGAACAACGCAGGAGAGCTTAGTGCGACACGTGTCCGACCATCCGGTGTTGTGATTCGCCTTGCCAGTGTTTCCTGTTGTCGTGGTGGACTCGTGGCCACTTTTTTCCGAAGGCCACTTCTTTGGGTGTACGATATGTACACAACGAGAGAACGCGTAGGACGTCTGGCATTGTACAGCGTGATGTGCCCTCAAGCAGGTTTTCAAATATATCTTACATGAATGGCAAGAATAAGGAAAGGAGGAAAATGAAGAGGAAAACACAATTCAATTTCTGCATTTACATTGACATTCGCTAGAAATCGGTTGATACATTGAAGTGCGGCCGATTTGAGCCACTGTCATTGTAAGTGTTCACAAAATGAACTACATTTTGTCGCTATATCGTGGTGTGTTTCTTCTCTAAAAAAAAGGAAACTAACCCCGTTTTGGTCGTCGAGATATGAGAGAGGCATTAGGGATCGGGCACAAATTGGAAAGATGAGATTGGAAAATTGAGATGACGTACACATTTTGCGCAACACACAGAACAGCAGCAAAAAAAAACCCCAGCAGGAATTGAGTTCGTTTTAAGTACGAACGAAGATAAGTGGAAGAATTTAAATGGTGTCATTTTGATTGAAGTCCATATAACGAACACATCACATACTCTTTATTACGCACTTAGAGCTGGCTATTGCTTTATGGCTTTACTGGATCGAAATTAGCAGTTAATTATTCCTGCTCAAGATGAATGATCGTTGATTACCATTTAATTTTATACGCCTTATAATACTCAAATACTAGTCTAAATAGTTTATTGTAAATACGACTGTAGTTTCCATTTTTATTATGAGAATCCTCTGAAAAGTCGGAATTTTCAAGTATATTTAGAGTAAGACCACTACCGATGTCATTCTCGTTTAGGCCCTATTTACCGCCCGTGGTTCTATGAATGTCAGCACCTACTATACTTCTTACCTTTTTACTGTTTTTAGGTATTCCACTATGACTTTTATCGCAGACATTTCTTTTTATTGGCTCCCGGACATTAAAGGTAAGCGCGACAAGAAAAAGGACAACAAAGCGAGCAGTCTGAAGCGGCTATCGACGGCTCGTCCAAACCATAACTGCACTTATCCGTCACTGTCTCTATGTGCATTTCGTGCTTCAAACAACTTCTACATGATACAGTTTCTATCCTTTTGCGCGCCATCTCCCTAGGTATGGCGTTTCCTGTCGTGTCATTGGCACAGAGCAGAGCGTGGGCCGAACTCGATGCCGTTGTTAGTCAAAATATTTCGATAGCAATAATGTTATTTTCTTCTCCTTCATCGCCTTGTTCATTGTGGCGCTATATCACCTAGTTGCCCTAGCAGCAGGAGTAGAGGTAGAAGTTAGAACATAGTGAAAGAACCCCACTAGAGAGACAATCTTACTACCATCATTATATATATATATATATATATATATATATATATATATAT